>JAKSZP010011928.1:0-197564 GCA_022478985.1 Massospora cicadina
GGTGCGGGTGTTGTTTAGGCTTGCAGTTCCAAACTTTTGTGTGTAGTCTAGGTTAGGGCCAGCTCAATTTTCTTTATGAGCTTGGTTGACACAACGTTCACAGGGGACCCATTGTTGAGGTAAGCCCTTACCCACACCCCATTGACAACGACCTACACTTTAGTTAAAGTTTCACCCAAGGTGGGGAGAAGAGCGAGGACCTCTTTTAGATGGAAAGTGGAGGCAAGTTGTTTGGCCGTGTCAGGGTATTTTTATCAAATAGACTGCAGGATGTGAACACATTGAGTAGATCGGATTAATGTGGCATTGAGCTGATCAGCATCACTGGCAGTGTCAATAATCTCAAGGATCTTCAACACTTGATGGAGATAAGTTCAAAGAGGGATCTTAGCCCAATCCACTCTCTTTAGGTTCAAGTGGTTAGGTACCTCCACTTCACCTGGAGCTCCTAAAACATAATGACCCCTATCTTCGCCACCCCCTTCAGATTTGTCATCAGAGGGGTTATCAATGCAGGTTAGGGAGGCCATAGGGAGTGAGGTAGGTTCAGGCCTTTCCTTATGGCATGATAGTTCCTGGGGTTGCTCCTTCACCTTATTGACATTTGGGTAGGCAATGGAATTATCACGGTTCGATTTACAACATTCAAAGTAGGGAGTTTGTGTTGCCTCATGGAGACAGGTTTCAAACTAGAGTTAGTTGAATGAGAGGTTGGGGGAGATAACGTCGTTGAAGGGGATGCTTTTTCTATGCCAGTTTTAGGTTGATCAGTGGCTGTGTGTTTTTTTTGAAACAGGCAGCTTAGCTTTTGTGACTGGGTCAATTAACCCATTGTTAGTGAGGGCGATTAGGACCCAAGAAAGGGTTTATACTTAGGAGCGGGCTCTGGAACCACTTGAGAAAGCTTCTCTAGAGAAAAAGATGGGCAAGGTAAAGGAACAACTGCTTTCACTATCTGGGGTTTTTGAGCTGAAGATAAAGGGGAGCACTGCCCCATCACAGCCATTACCATCTGATTATCATCATGGGAAGAAGAAGAAGTTTGTGATGGAAACTCTGTAGGAGCAGGTCTCCAGAGGGAAGCGGCCATAGTAGAGGCTAAAATAGTTGGCGCAGATTCTTGACTCAGAGACCCTTGCATAGGGTCAAGTTTATAGATATCAGCCACCTTTAATAAGGCTTCCTTGATAATTTGTACATTTTTAAATGAGTATTACAGAAGAGAGATGTATTCCCAAGGATGGATGGGACGCCAAGCCAGCCAAGATAGCCGCAATTGCATCTTTTAGAGGTACCATTTTTGCAATCAGTAAGGGTTGAGCTCTATTGTAAAAGCGTTCAGCAAAAGAGGCTTTGATTCTCCCTGTTGTAGGCTAAGGCGCATTAAGTCCTGTTTTGCCTGTTCAATATTTGTAAGGAGCCGAATTTCTCAGTGAGTGCTTGCTTCATCTACTCCCAGGTGCTGAGGGTGGCCATGTGTGAAACCATTATCTCTTGTGCACCACAACTCAAGCAGGGAAGTAGTAAATTAATTTTAAGTTGGTACGTTGCCCCTTCCATAGCAACTTCATACATAAAGGGGAAAGAAGCAACACTTCCCTAACCTGGGGTAAAATTGTCCCTAAAAGGGTTTTATGGATATGAGGGGAGCACCATAAGGGCCTTGCAATGAGTGATTCTCGAGCCTTTTGAGGTGAAACAAAGCACTAATTAGCTGGAGTTCAAGAGTGGCTAGCCAAGGGTTTATTTCCATGGAAAGACCGTGAGGGTTACTGACCCCACCAACCTCCATTGTTTTTGTTTTTGGTGTACAGGACCCCCTGTAGTGAGCACCACTTGTTGGAATTCAGGGTTCTTTGGTTGCTCGCAGATGATTGGTACTCTAAATTTCAACAATTTGTGCAGTAGAAATTAAATCTCTACTGCTGAAATAACTACTTTTCGAAGGGATTTGGCTGAGCACTTATATAAAAATATTATAGACTAAATAACACTAAAAAGCTGATTTTTATATAGTTTATCATTGGGTGCGATGAGTTAAAGAGATACCCCTATTAAGTGGCTGCTGATTAGTATTTAATCAATTCAAGGTTCATATTGAGACAGCCAAAGATTTCAGTATAAGCTACAAATATCCAATTTAGAAAATATGAGAATTTGACTTATTAGATCTATTGAAACTCGCTTTGCTTTAACAGAATATTTGCAGAAGGGTCAATAGTGGATAGGACAAGTCCATTAGGTAAGGATTTGTTATACTGGAACCAATTGCCATTAGAGGAAGATTTTTGCACCTGTGAGGACCCCCTTGAAGCTATAAAAAAGGGGTGGTCCCCATGTAGGTGGCTTAAATAAATTATTTTTGGAACTAGGGGGACCTTGGATGGGCTCCCTTGATTCCGCTGCTTGGTTAGAGCAATCTGACTACTTAATATCATGCTATTTAGCCAAGAATTTCAAAAAAATGTATATCCCTGAATTAATGGGTTCCACCAAGAATTGGCCAGTGTCTTTTGTCCAATTTCGTCCTTATTATGAGCCAAAGCACTCTTAATGCAATATTGGACTTGTAATTGTCTGACAAAAACATGTAATTGCATATATGACAAACAGGCAAGTAGACAAAATTAAAGTGGTACCCTAGTATAATAAGTTGAAATAGTGGCTAATTTTATATGATCGTTTAGATGGCCAAATTTCAGAATTATGTACTAGTGCATACAGGTGGCTGTTATAGTGGGCTTACTAATGTCAACGATAGCCAAATCATTTATAATATAGTTTTAACAGTCTTTATGAGAAATTTGAGGATTATCCGTCTTTAGAATGAAAAACCAAAATAATTTATAGGAGGTCTCTAAATAAATAATAATATGTTCCTAAAAAGCTCTTTGTACTATGGAGATAAACTAGGTTTTTTTATGCCCTCAAGGACTGTTTATTGATGGCCTTCATTAAAGTACCAGTACAATTCAAAGTTAAACGTATGGTAAAGCTTTATTTTTTTGCTTGATTATCTGTCTCTATTTATCCCAGGTGTTTCAAGGTCTAATATGAACAACACTACGGATTATTTTTTAAGGAATAAAAACATCAAAAAGGCAATCAAGACTTGACAATTACCCAAGTACCTAGGGATGGAACGACAACTGAATTAATCAATTGCTTAAAAAATGTTGACCAACCAAGCAATCAAGTCAATAAAAGGTCAACGTATAAATTTAACAGTAATTCCCATTTAAATTACCAATATTTTTGATCAACAATCATAAAATAACGGATTAAATGAGTTAAAGTTTTCATATGACCAAGTTGAGACCTATAAATCAGGCGATGCTGCCTCTGATCTTGATTGGCGTTCCACTTTAAACTCAGAGGATTATTGTACTCTCAACAAGAACACACAAATGAACTACAGTAGTCAGTTATCAGACCTATAGTAAGGTTATTACAGACGTCTAAGAGGATAAATAATGTTGAGAGCGCTATTTACTTCCACATAGCTTGGTACAAAGGATAATTTTTGTTTAAATCAACTTATAATCACATCATACGGCTTAAGTTATTGGCTTAGAACTGGAAGTTGAATCAATACAAGCTACTACTGATAATTTCAGAGTTCTTTAGTGTTTAAAAACCAAAAAACATCATTTTGTATAAATATATGTTCTAACTTAACACTTTATTTTGTAATAAATTATTCTTTAAAATAATAGGAGATGAGTAACACAAGGTAAATTTGATTAAAAGACACCATATAAATATCTTTACAGTTTTAGAGTGAATGCAAAGTATCAAAAATCAATCAAGAGTAGGAGAAATCTTAGAGGCCTGTTGCTGTAAAAATTCACATGCGCTGCCTGGAACTCGACAACATAGTGCACTTATTGCTAAGTGTCACATCTGTTTCTCACTACAAAGGTAATGCATAACCACATTGCATCCATTTTGTATTCAGTTGTTTTATGAGTGAATGCAATAAATTTAGGTTGTGGAGAGAAGCTCTGAACATCATGAAGGGCAAAGGGAAAGCCTTTCTACACAAAAATGAATTTATTGAGGATAGATTAGCTGCCTATAGAGTGAGAAGTGGTAGAAGTTTGAGCAAAACCAGACTAGGTTTAGAACTGCTTGATGCTTCAACTTTGCAGCTACACCACTAACAAAGTCTTCAGATCAAACATATAGAATTGAAAACCTTTATTAAAGGAATTGGAAACATAACTTCAACTTTTGAAACAAGGGAACATACTGAACATTAGGGCTATAAACCAACAGGTATAGAAGCTTGATTATCACAATATTGCCTTAAACGCAATTAACAGAGATTATTGATGTAAAACACAAAATTAATGAGACATGGTGGTAGTGAACACCAGATATGAGGTACCTCGCTAGTAGGTAAACCTGTTTTTATAACAACATAAATGGCACAAGTTGATGCTACCATCAAAGGCCCAAACTTCTACCCATAAGTAAACAGTGTACGCCCCAGTCAAAATGGAAAATTTTAAGCTTACTTCGCATTTATGAGAGAAGCTTAGATGGCGCTAGTGAACTATAAAAGGCCCGCCATATACAAGAAACATGATCTAAGAAGCTCAAGAGGTCCTGAGCGCAACTTTATAACCAAAAGTTCATGACTTGAGGTCAAAGCACACTTACAATTGGAATTCAGAGGCACTCAGGATATGAAGGATATGAAACAAGAATTCTTTTTTATGGAAATGGGCAAGCCATATTTCTTTACTAACTACTCTTGCAATACTATCTGAAAGCGAAGCAGCGTTTGAAATCCAGGAGTCTAGACCTCTCAACCGCAAAAGCATTTTACTTAGCTCGTTTAAGTATCACCTCCAATTAAAGATGTTTATATAGTTAAAAGTAAGCAGTGAGATCCTTGAAAGAGATTAAGGAAGCGCTATTGGACGTTTATAGTATTTATAAGTATGAATTCAAGAGAAAAAGCTAATTAACTTGAAGCAACGTCAATGAGGCTATCAATCTTGCACAAGATAAAGATAATAGACCAAAAGAAAAACCTGGATGACCAAACAAACCAACTAGCTAAGAGATTTTTGCTTTCACATGTGTAAATAAACTTAAACCTGTCAAGAACTTATCCCAACTAGCCTAGCTCAACTGAGCACCTGAAGGAAGAGGAAAATTTAATTTTAGCGAAGATTTGGATTGACCTACAATTTGAGGGCGAATACAATGACAAAGAGTCAACTAAAGGCAACACCATCTACTAAGCTTTTAAGAGCCATTAAAGAGGTGATGGGCTTTATGAGATAGAGAGACTACGTAGGGATGAACGAAGACAACTCATGCTACTTGACTCAAGCATCAAAGCCTACCCAAGTTGTCAAAAGTGTTGATTAAGGGGAGCGACTAGTCAAGGAGACGTTTACCAACATTGAGCAACAAGAACAAGGGATGGTAGAGAAAGAAATCAGGCAGGACTTTATAAGCAGCTTGAGACCCTTGGAAGCAGCTAACAACTTTTGATTACTGTGCATCTTCTGCATTAGTGTTAACAAAAGTAAAGGTAACCGTCTAACGGATATGGGTACTAGCTGTTCTGAACACTGGTTCCCTGGTCAACGTTATTTACTTAAGCTCACAAAAAAGCTCAAATTTATTACTCAATTTAGACTACAATCTAAGATACTGAACCGTTAAAATGGTTATAAGCCACGCGTTAGAGGCCTATTCTGCGTTACCCCTACAAATTTGAAGACAGTGCTGACTGCCCCTTCTTTTGTACAGGAAAACAAAACTATATTTTCATAGAAAATCAGTTCCTTTTAGAGCTTATGAGCTATAAATTTCTGTGTAGGGTACAGGCTATCTCCCTAAATACTAGATTACAATGCAATACAAGAACGAAGGGTTTACCGCACAAAAAAGAAAATATGTGTACCAGTTGGTATTCGACCTACTCCCACTCAGCCTAACTCAAATTTTCCTACCTCTGGTACCTCTCCAAAAAATCCTCTCATCTCATCGGAGCATTATTCTCTGTAACCTAACCAATTTGCCGAAGGAAAGCCTGCAGTTGACTCCCTCTGATCAACGTCAGGGTGCTAAAGATCTTGCCAGTGGAGGACATCGTTACCCTGAAAGAACTAGGACAAAAACAAAGCCTATAAATATCCACTTTTTTAACTAAATAAAATTCCATTTTTACCTCTAGTTCATTCTTGATTATGCTTATTTCTAGAGCCTCTGTTTAGCAAGCTCCTCTCCGGCTATCTGCATCATGATCACCAGTTTTATTACAATAGGTCCCTCGTCACCTATTCCAAAGCTTAAAGCAACTCACTGGCCCCTATGTATAGGATTCCCGGCTCTCCCCACTATCAACTCTCTGTGGTACAATTTATACCATCCATTTTGGTATGCTTTGGAGGAACTATTACCCTCAGCTACCCTATCCTGACAAAACAATAGGTGCTCCCTGCCAGATACTCTCCTGAGCTACCTGATGAGTATTTATGTTCACAATGGATGATTCCTATCAAGACTCTAGTTGGCCACTTACCAAAATATCCAGCGTCACTCAATGAGTAACTTCCAATAGAAACTGCAACCTTGAGAACAACGAACCCAATCTTATGCAATTCCATGCTATGCTCAATATCTCTGCTCTGACCCTTAAACCCCAAAACTATCATTTTCAGCCTACAGGTATTGCTGATACAATTAATCAATTACTTTTAGGTGCTCTTTTCTCAGAAGATCGCTCCCATCGTATCCAAGCATCTGCAGTTCTTGATATTATGCGAGCTCTATATGAATCCACCGAATTACCCAGCTCTGAGGTAGGAGTATCTCACACAGGGTGATATTCGTGATGGTTTGCACACCCAGACATTCATCAATTAGTTCAAATTATGGGAATCCACCCTCAAGAAATTTTGAGACAGTTTGCCTTGTTGCAAGAGTTACACTCCTAACTTTTAGAATTCTATAACTCAGCTTCTTCAGTCATAAGAGATAACCATGGAGCCATTCTTATGAATCGCAACCAGCTTATCTCTATTCAAACCCAACTCTTCCAACTGGACGTGGGAGTGGCTAGCCTTCTTCATGAGGAAGTAGCTACCCAATTTACTAAAAACACCACGATTAAAGAGAGCCAGTTGCATCAAGCCATTACCAATCTCGCCAGCCAGCTTAATTCTTTTATTAAACAAATTTTAGAATAAATGAATCAGATTATACAGCACTCCAACCAGCGTTTGATGGCTCAGGCGTGCACGGAACTCTGGGGTCTCCTGGCCCTGTAGGTCCCCTCAGGCCCCCAGGGAGTGGGGATCAGTTGGTCCTGCTGGGGTGATGGGGCCCCCTGGTCTTGATGGGGGTGAAGGGCCAACCAGGCCAACCGCCCCCTGGCTATGGGCAACCTGGTCCTCGCAGGCCCACTGGTCCTCCTGGTCCTCCCAGACCAACTGTGCATTTACCTTCCCCTCCAGAGGATCCTTCCTTAAACAGATGACTTCTCGCTCTAGAACAAGATTTTGAAAATATTGCTCAAAGCTGTTGGCTGTATTGCTCTGGAGAACCTATTGATCCAAACCTTACTGTCAATAAAATTAAGGAAGGATTAGACAACACTTACCATCTTTATGATTCCCTCAATGCAGATTTAACTCATAAAAAAATCATTAGGTTGGATCAAGACAATTATGAGCTCTGATCCCTAAATTAAAATCAATGCGTCAAAATGGAATCATTATGAAACAAACTTCAACAAAAAGCGTCTACTGATTCCCTAATTTCCCAAATTGGGGCTCTTCAAGATGACCTGAAAAAGATTTTGACAACAAGCTGATTTAAATCGAAATCCTGTGCCTCCTTCCAAATCAGAGCTATCTAATATCAATCAAACTAGCCCAGTGGTCATTATGTTATTTTGGCTCCTGTAGGAACTACTTTTAAAACTTCTTTTTAAGGAAAAGTTCACTCCAGAGGAAGAAAGTATTGCTTCATTTCTTTATATTTTTGCGAGCATGATAGAGGAAGCTCCTGAATGTCAGAAAGTTAAATACTTACCCTCTTACCTTAGTATATCCACTCAGGAAATCATGGTACCCCACCTCATGTGATGCAGTACTTGGGCTGAGGTGAAGGCCGCGCTTATTAAAGAATTTGGTAGCGATCTCACCTTGGCAAATCAGAAATGGGTCTTTATGAGTAGAAAGTTAAGACATGGCAAATACCCCTCAGATTTTGCTGCTTTATTCTATGCTGAAGTTCAAGCATTGGTGACCAATAACCGCCTCACACTTAATGATGCAGTTGTTGCTGTCCTGTCCACATTAGAGTTCAACCTGCAGCTCTGTCTCCACATGAATTCAGTGAAACAAAACTTTACTTCTATTTTAGATATTAAGGAGGCCCTCTTTGAAATTCCCGCCTTTGTAGCTACTGCCGCTCCTGCTTCTGCTGCAGCCTTATGCCCTAGAATTCATGTGGTGAACAACAATGAGTCTGGAAAAAATCGAGCTTGACTCAACTGCACTTATTGTGGCTGTCACAACCACACCATTCAGCATTGTTGGACGAAAATTTCTGATGAAAAAGAAAAAGAGGGGTCAGCATAGGGCGAGAGGCTCCCTATGCTGACTACTTCACTGTGCACAAAAAAAATCAGTTCATATTATTTCTGCTGACCTTGTTGGCCCTAGTGCTCCTAAAGAGGAAACCCCTATTGAGCCTTCCATTAATAATAAACCTAACGATATTTCTTCTTATCCTCTTTCTAAGATGGCCCCTGCAGCTATATATTCTATCCCAGTCCAGTGGGGAGTTACAGTAACCTGCATTGAAGTGGTGGTCCACAAAGTAAGGTTCTCACTATTGTTGACTCTGGCTCTCCTATTAACATTATCTCTTCTCGACTAATCAGAAGAATTAAGCTTCATCCTGATCTTAACCATTTGTTAGAATATGGGACCGCTGGTACCACATATTTTTGAGCTATAGGTTCTTACTACCATCTGCTCCTAAAGCTAGGTGCTCTACAGATCTCTACCCTGCTGTAGCCCTGAATTATAATAGCTACGACCTGCTATTAGGCACTGGGTTTCTCATGGAACATGCTGCAATTATTTTCTTCAAGGATAAATTTATTTTTATATTAGGTTACCGTGTTCCATTACTTTTGACTTCAGCTCTTAGGGAAAAAGGGAAGCGGAAGTTGAGGATGAGCCTTCTTGAGTCTCCTGCCTCAGTTGAGTGTTTAGAATATCATGTGTTGGGGTCTAAAGTTAAGTTGCCCCCTCCCATTTTTGAGGTTGAGGAGGGGATGCCTTTACATCCTCCCCACGTCATTAACATACCTCCGCAGGCCCAAATCCTGGTGGACACTGAGATCCAGTTGGTTCCCCCTCATGATCACTTGCTTGAGATTTCTAGAATACCCAACCCATCTGTATTTAAAACTCTCTCTGTCCCAGGGTTTTAGATCCCTCTTACCAAGGCACTGTCACTGTTCTTCTAGCCAACCTCTCCCAGTATTCTGTCATTGAGCCAAATCAACAGATTGCTTATATCTGCCTCTTGCATTAGATCAGGTGATGGAGGTTTATGGCGTTGGTACCCTTTGTGATCTTGGTTTAAGGGAGCCCACAGTCGTTGCTGAAGTGCCTGTATAAATTGGTTTTGATTTGTCAGCTGAGCAAAAAGAGGCTGCCAAAGCTTTGATTGATGAGTATTCAGATATTTTCACCTCTGCCCCCACAACTATAGCCATATGAAAGGCATAAAACACCAGGTCAATACTGGAGATTCTGCTCCTTTTCGCTCTTGACCTTATCAAAAACCAAAAACTGAAGAAGCCCAGGTTACCCTCAAATTAAATCAATTGCTTGATGCTGGCCTCCTTCAACCCTCACATAGCCCCTGGTCCTCCCCTCTCCTGTTGATTAAGAAAAAGGATGGGCGCTACCGTGTTGTTAAGGACTATCAACTATTAAATTCTATTATGCATAAGGATAGATACCCTTTACCCCACATTAATGACTCCATGCAATTCTTATCTGGCTCGCAATGTTTTTCTGAAATGGACCTAGACAGTGGCTACTGGATGATTGATTTTTCAGCTGAGGATCGTGCCAAGTGTGCCCTTGTCTCTAATGAGGGGTTGTTTGAGCCCAAGCATATGCCGCATGGGTTATGCAACGACCCTGCCACCTTCCAACGGGCTATGGACCAATAGGTTGGCAACCTTAAACTCATGTGTGTATTAGTCTAAATCGATGATGTCACCATCTTCTTAAAAACTTTTAATGATCATCTCAATCGTCTTCAACAGGTATTTCAGTGGCTATGGGAGGCCTCCTTAATACTGAAACCTTCTAAATGTAAACTTTTTGAACGAGAAATGGAATTTTTAGGACACAAGGTGACGCGGCAAGGAACCCTCCCCATCCCAGATAGGGTATCTGCCATTGAACGCATATCCACTTCAAAAAATTATGGGACATCCAAGTCTTTCTGGGAATGGTGGGCTACTATCGCCAGTTAATCTCTCACTTCACTGAACTTGCAAAGCCCTTAGTTGAACTCCTAATCAAAAATGTGCCCTTATTTTAGGACCCTGAACAGCAACAGTCCTTCAATTCTCTACGCACTGCGTTGTTATCAGCCCCATCTTAATACATCCTAACTTTGAGCAGCCTTTTGTTCTTTTCACCAATGCCAGGGACACCGCTGTGGGCGCTATCATTTCCAACTAGACACAGCCCAAGTTGACCATCTGGTTGCTTATTATAGCAAGACGTTAACCAAGGCAGAGCAGAATTACTCAGTAACTGAATGTAAGTGCCTGGCAGTTTTACTTGCTATAAAACGCTTCCGCCCCTACTTGTATGGTAAACATTTTACAATTATTGCTAATCATTCCTCCCACCGTTGGTTTTGTCAAATGAAAGATCCTTATGGGAGGTTAGCTCGCTGGGCCCTCAGGCTCCATTATTATGATTTTTCTATAGTTCACCATGCTGGTGCCATTCATCAAAATGTGGATTGATTATCCCACCTCCCTATTCTACATGTAACTATCCTTGAAGAGGATCTATTTTTGAGCTTCTTTCTCATCCTGGGCTGTGGCATCAAGAATCTCCAGACGTTAAAACCTGATTTAAGAAGATGGATGCTAACATTAAGGTTGTTTATGGAGCTTTAATAAAACAAGTTGGCACCTCTTTCTTGCCCTATCTCCGCCCTTCACTTCATACTGAAACTATCATGGAGGCCCATAAAACCCTTGGGCATGGGGCTATAAAGAAAACCCTTGAGTGGCTAAGCACCAAATGCTACTGTGAGAATATGGCTGAGTCAATTCATGATAGTTTGGAAACTTGCTTAACCTGTCATTCTCAGTATAAATCCAATACACGCTTTAAATTAGAGCTTGTAGCCCCAGGGGACCCTTTTGATACTATTATCATTGATGTCATAGGGCCATTGCCTGTAGCTGTCTATGGCCATCACTATATTATCCTTGACTTTGATCATCTTACAAAGTGGGTTGAGGCCACTTAAGTTCCTCATGCTACTGCCAGAGCTACCGCCCTCTTCTTTTATTGACAAGTATTCTCCCACCATTGTTGCCCACGGGTACTCTTATCAGACAATGTCACGAATCTTATCTCTTATATAGTTCAGGTATTAAATTCTCTGCTAGGTATAAAGCACCTCTTCACAATACCATATCACCCCGCTATCAATGGAACGGGTAGAGCGTGCTAATGGTACCTTATCACCATTTTAAGAAAGTTTATTGCTTCTGACCCTGTGTATTGGAATGATTTCCTCCCTATTGCCTTATTGGCCTATTGAGTTAGCTACCACTGGATAATTAAGATGTCCTTTCCAAGCCCTTTATGGGCGGGAGCCACTGTTGCCTTCCAGCCTTCACTCTATCCTTGAATCAGCTAATCTAAACAATGTAGAGCTTACTCTTTGATGGTTAACTGATGAAATCATATATCTCCAAGCTATGGCTAACGAACATCTAATAATTACCAATTTTTAGAGAAGGAGTCTAATCTAATGAGCGCCGACCTACGCTCCCTGGATGATCTTTAGGAGATTTAGTTTTATTCTACCACCATCGCCCTAGAGTAGGAGCCACAAACTTGCCACCACTTGGTCTGGCCCTTATTGGGTAATACACCACAGGGGCCTTAATACTCTATTTGCTGCTACTAGTACTGGCATTGTAGTTAATCACGTCCATAGCTGTTTTCTGCGCAACTATCATCCACCTCGGCAAGATCTTGATGGGGGTAATGTTGGTAGTTGACCCGCTTCTACTCAGCCCACTCAAATTTACCTACCTCCAATACCTTTCTAAAATTCCTCTCACATCATTGGAGCATTATTATATGCAACCTAACTAAGTTGTCAAAGAAAATCCTGCAGTTGACTCCCTCTGATCAACGTCAGGGTGCTGAAGATCTTGCCAGTGGAGGACATCGTTACCCTGAAAGAACTAAGAGAAAAACAAAGCCTATAAATATCCATCCTTTAACTAAATAAAGTTACGTTTTTACCTTCAGTTTGCTCTTGATTTTGCTGATTTCTAGAGCCTCTGTTTAGCAAGCTCCTCTCCAGCCATCTGCATTACAATCACCGGTTTTATTACAATAGGTCCCTCGTCACCTATTCCAAAGCTTATAGCAACTCACTGGCCCCTATGTATAGGATTTCTGGCTCTCCCTGATATCTACTCTCTGCGGGACAATTTATACCATCCATTTTTGTATGCTTCAGAGGAACTATTAACATCAGCTACCCTATCCTGACAGTATTATTGAGGCTGAGAAGTCATTCTATTCTATTGAGTACATTCTTAAGACCATAGATCAGAGAAGTTACCTGCTAAACTCTATAAGATGGAAGGTCTGCTTTTATGTGCTGTTGAGGACGTTAAGTTCTTGCTTAGAGCATTGGGAAATGAAGATGGCGCAAGTATAAAAATCTTTTTAAAATAATACTTAAAATCTATAACATGTCAGATCTATGAATACAGGAGACTAGATTACTGCCTGGCTTCTATAATTCAAACTATTAATAGGAACATAATGTGATGCCAAGGAAAATCAATAAAGAAACATTTTAAGCGAATTAAGCCAAGTCATATTTTTTAAAGCTCACAATCTTAATGATACATAGACAATACAAGATGTTGGAGAGTTTGACAGGATTTAATGGATGCCGCAACCAGAGAAAAGAGATGAGCTTTGGTATATTCTTAAATAATTTAAAAGTAGATCTAG
This sequence comes from Massospora cicadina, assembly GCA_022478985.1. NCBI lineage: Eukaryota > Fungi > Entomophthoromycota > Entomophthoromycetes > Entomophthorales > Entomophthoraceae > Massospora > Massospora cicadina. Next base: position 13,296 of record JAKSZP010011928.1, read on the forward strand.
AGAATAGATCTAATAAATTTAATTTTGTCTTGAAGTACAATTTATGGGCAAAAACACTGTTCTGTTCAAAAAAAGCTTTGCTAAAGATCTAAGAAAGAAGTGAAGATATTCTCAACAAAAACAAACAATTGATAGACTCCGCCCTACTTAAACCTTAAAGAGACCTTGGGCTTCACCTCTATTACTATTTTAAAAAGGGATGAAAGCCACAGAGTTTTCATGGACTATTGGAGGATTAATAAAGTAACAAAAATGGACTATACATCATACTAAGAGATCGACAATATTGTGAAGTGACTCAAGTACTAAAGAAATATTGTGAAGTGACTGGGAGTTTCCAAACGATTTATGATATAACTTAACTACAAGTATTTAAAATAAAGTGCCTCCTGCAGATCGAGAGAAATCTGTACCTATTAGTAGAAAAGGCCTCTTTAAGCCAACTTGGATTCCTCAAGGGCTCTACAACGTTCTGGATACTTTATAAAAGCCATGGAAAGGATACTAGGTGACCTAAATCTCTTTTGTGGCTTGATATAATTGGATGACTTTACTGTATTCAGAAAAACGATTTAATAGTATCTCAAACATACATGAGAGGTTTATCACAAACATTCAGGTATTTTTTAAAGTTGAAGTTGAGCAAGAGCTTCTTTATGAAACAAAAACTCGAGTTTATCAGTCACCACTTGAGTAAAAAGAGAATTTAGCCTCAGAATAAGAAAGATGAGGCCATTAAATTAATGGATCAACCCAAATGTATGTGATACATACAGGTTTTATTGAGTTTGACTGAATAATATCACCAGTTGCTACCACACTTTGATAATTTTTGTCACTAACTTATGCATTTTCTAATAAATAAAATAAAATTACGGTGAAGAACAGAGAAAAAAGAGTCATTCAAAAATCCCAAAGAAGTCTTATGGAAGCACATTTTTAGCTTACCCTGACATGTACAAGATGTTTTATCTATTTATAGACGCCAATGATATTGGTTTGGGAGCCAACTTGGCTAGGTTGGACAAAAAATAGGATTGTCCATCCCATTAAGTTTATTCTATTTATCTTCTGGGCCAGAATGAAACCACAACGTATAAAAAAACACTAATGTGTTAGCAGAACCAACAAGCATATTGAACACTATGTATATGGAGTACAATTTCAAAACCGTAACTGATCATAACACTCTTCATTGGCTATGGAACATAAAAGATAACAATGGACGCCTGGCGTGGTGGTCTGTTCAGCTACAAGGATATGACTTTAAGATTATACACCCAGCGGGACACAAGCACCTAAACGCTACCATTTCATTAAGATTACTAGACTTTCACGTGGAAGCCCATAAGAATGACATAATTTTATGATATCATTGAGAAATATGGGTATTTTTGGTTGAATGAGATCGAGGAGGTTTATAAGTACTTAATAAGTGCTCTAAGAATACCTGCATAATGGATGATCTGTACAAAATCTCAAACAAGTCATATGGTTGCTTACACATGACCCAGCAAACAAATCCATGTAATAAAAGAGGCTTATGATCAATAAGGACATTAGAATTCAGAAACAACCGAGCATTCAAAAAGTGAGCATACTGGGATTATATGGGTGAAAGTATTGGTCAAACAAGCAGCTTTTGTATACATGTGCCAGCTTCTAACCCTCAGAAAAGAAAAACGCCTTTCTTTTACTACAAAAACATATTTTTAAAAGTATGTTGTTGGATTTTAGGCTTGAAAAGAGGCTCTCTGGTGCCTTTTGCCTCAAACCCAACAATATATGTGAGTGGCTTCTCTCACCACTTATATGAAAATAATTGAAATAAATAAATACTAAAAAGGTTTAATTTTATAGATATTTATTGGGCGTCGTATGGGGTAAAAGAGAGAATCCACTTATAGATTGATATATTATTTAAGACGTCAAGGCTTTAAATTTGGATAGCTTGGGAAATTATTTATTTTAGATAATATGGGATTTTAACCTATTGAAGCTTAGAAAACTAGCTTCACTATGGCTGAACGACTCATGGAGAGTTAATCTTTGGCAATATGTACCCATGAGGTAATGATTTAATAAGTTTTAGACAATCCCCTTTAGTGAAAATCATTGCACCCTGGTGGACCCCAGCCAAGCCTATAAAAAGGGGTGGTCCCCACTTCAGTGCTGGCTTTGAACTAGTTGTGACCAGGGAGAAACCTTAGATGGGCACACCAGGTTTACCCACTGAGTTGATGAAATTCAACTTCCCAACTTGGCGCTATTTGCTCAATTTATATTTGTAACAGTGTTGCCCCAATTTGCAGGGTTCCACCAAGCTTAGGCTAGGGTCTTTTGGCTGATAAAATTGTTATTTATATTTAATTTGATCTTATTATCATCAAGGACTTATAATTGTCCAACATTTCCCCTCTTTGGCTGATTTTTCCCCAAAACATTCTTATTTTGAAGCCTGGAGGGCAAATGTCTGACATCACACCCCTCAAGAATGTTGGGGGGGAGAACAAGGCCGTAGGATGCAGTCATGTAACCATTTGATGGTGCCTCCAGAAGCAAGGGATTTAATAGAGTACTCATCCCCTCACTTGTATGTTACTGAAAATGTCCCTTCCCAGATTGAACCAAGCTTTTCACTTCTAGAAGTGATGCAGTTGTGATACTATAATACTAAGTCAGCTACTTGAAAGGAAGGGAGAGGGATATGGAGCTTATTAGCTGATTTGCCTTCTTTTGCGACTGTCTTGACTAAGTTAGTCATAGCTTCCACTTCTAGTTGAATAATGTATACGGACAACTATTTCATGACTTTCCCTGGGGCAGTTCTGTCAGTGAAAGTATCCTTTTCTAGTAGATCTGGTACCCGAGGTTCTCAAACATACAATACACAAAAATGAGACATCTTTTGGATGTGATAGTTACTAATTTAGTAGATTATATGAGCACTGGGTAAATAAAGACCCCAGCGAAGAGGGTCTGAATTGGTTATTTTACAGATTATGGAGACCAGGGTTCTGTTAACTCTTTCTACAGCACCATTTAAGGATGGTTTATAAGGGACTTAGAAGAGTTGTTGCTCTCCCATGAAGGTGTCAAAAAGCTTCACCACTCAGGAGGTAAAAATTTTCCATTATCACACAGGAAGACATGGGGAAAACCATGCTAGGTGAAAATGTATAGGTGTAAGAAGTTGGCCGCAGCTTTATCCGTCTGAACGGGGAGCGCTACAGCTTCATCCAATTTGGTGAAATAAACAATATCAACTAAGATATAACGATTGCCACCTGTGGTCTGAGGGAGAGGACCTACAACATCTAAACAAATGGTGTGGTAGGGTTGTTGAGGCATCGTAGGTTGATACAGTTATTGGGCCTGGAAGCTGGATTGTTTCTTGTAGGTCAGGCATGCATCCAAGACTTCAGTTATGGTTTAAAAGATGCCCTCTCAAGTAGTACCACTCTTTCAACCACTCATAGGTTTTGCGTACTCCACCATGTCCCATGATAATGTGAGACTCCAAGATGACAGGAACTCGATCTGATGGCTGGAGATAGGGCAACCAATTTACTCCTACCTTCTTATAAAATTTCCCATTTTCCACCTTGGTGTTGTAGTAGTGTTGAGCTAGCATTTTTTTACGGGTTCATATTCATCAGCCCGTGCATCTGGAGTCATTAGGAGATCATGTAGCCTCATTGATTCACTATTGTATAAGTAAAGAACAAGCAGCCATGTTAACCCATCTACATTCATGTGACACATTCCTTCCCGATAATCAATAGTCATATTTTAATACTAAAGCTTCAGAGCCCAGAAAGCCAACCGCCTCGTGGAGTCCTTTATGTTCTGCAACCACTTTAGAGAGGCGTGGTCTGTGTTTACTTTGAAGGGAGTTCCATATAGGAATGGGCGGTAGGGTTTGACAGCGAGCAGGACAGCCAAGCACTCCTACTCAGTGACGATGTAGTTATGCTTAGCTTTTGTAAGCATTTTGCTAAAGTAAGACACAGGATGATAGACCCTATGCTCATCCAATTGAGCCAATATAGCTACACCAGCGTAGTCAGAAGCATCTGTGAATAAAATGAAGGGTTTGCTGTATTCAGGGTGGCGAATTATTGCCCTTCTTTACAATAACTCCTTCAGAGTCTCAAAGGCGGCCTTCTGTTCAGCACCCCAATGGAAGGGGGTGTTCTTAGCCAGGAGGCGGACAAGGGGCTCACTGATCTGGGCGATTTTTTGGGATAAATAGATGGTAGTACAACATTAAGCCCAATAACACCTGTATGTCATGAAGGGGTTTGGGAATAGACATCTTGGATATTGCTTTGACTTTATCTTGAAGCGGTTGTATCCCATCTTGCGAGATAGCATGTCCAAGGAAATCCAGCTTCCTATGAAAAAAATGTGCATTTAGAGGGCTTTAATTTTATATTAGATGCCCGCATACGTTGAAACACTTCCATTAGATGTGCGAGGTGTTCATTGAAAGTCTTGAAGAAAACTTGATATTATCAAGGTAGATGATGACGCAGATTAATTTTAGATCCTCATGATATAATCCATTGCTCTCTGGAAAGTGGTAGGCACGTCAAACAACTCTTGCAATAGTTGGGTAGGTTGGAAGAGACCCTCAATGCAAATAAAAGCACATTTATCCAATTCTTGTGGAGAAAGGTCCATCTGCCAATAACCTCTAGCCAGGTCCAAGGCTGAAAAGAACTTGGACCCAGAGAATTGGGCAAGAGCATCATCAATGCAAGGAAATAGAGTAACTATCCTTATTGATGAGGTTGTTTAACTTTTGGTAGTCCATCACTACCTGATGACCTCCATTTTTCTTCTTCATTAATAACAGTGGGGATGACCAATGGCTTTGTGACGGCACCAGCAATCCAGCATCCAGCATCTGTTTGAGCTCCGTCTACATCTGTAGCTCCTCCACTTTTGACTTACAATAGGGCTTCAGTGAATGGGTTTAGCATCCCCAACGTCAATAGCATGCATCCACCCCTTCATGTACCCATAATCATTGTCAGATTTGGAGAAAATGTCACTGTGGCCTCAAGCAGGTTGTGGAATTTATCCATCTCAGCAGGGGTTAGTTCATAAGAGATATGAACAGAATGTAGGGTACATATGGATTGGTCAGCGGGTAACCCCATATCTGCCATAGACCCAATACAGTGGACTTGCTTGATGTCCTCAATGGGTATCAGCAGGCCTCTTCCGATCTCCTGATGATTTTTACCACCATATCCTTCTTGGTGAGATTCCCTAGCAAAAGGTTAATAGGCCGATGATAGGCGGGGTCTAACACGCCTGGAAAAACTCTGGGCTCAAAAGGACTAACTCCATCTATGCTAATGAGGTGCAGTAGGCAGTTGTGTGGGATTTGCATGGTAATCTTCGTGTCAACTACTCTTTGTTCCCCAGCCTCAATGACAACTTCTTCAGAAGCATAGAAAGGGATACCCTCCAGGGCGTTCGCTGAGGGAGGCAACAGTTTTGTATGCCTGCCTGCCATGGTGTAATTCAGGGATAAAGCGGAGGAGGGATACTAAAATGTTCAAATGTAATTTTTTTATTGAGCTCATCATTAGACAGAATCAGAGGAATCTCATAGTTGAGCAGGGAGAGATACCCTGCTAAAAATTAAAAAAACTTCATATTTGAGCATAAATTGTGTTCTGATGAGTAAATAATAGGTACTATTGGTTAAAGCTGCTTCTGCAAGCTGATAAGAGAAGCTTCCCAAAATGAATGAGCAGAGAAGAGTACGACCCAATGGCCCAGGTGTTTGGGCCCAAAGGACCAAGCTCTTGAGTGTAGTCAAGGTCAGGGGCCGCTTAATTTTCTTAATGAGCTTGGTTGACACAACGTGCACCGGGGACCAATTGTCAAGGATAGCTTTAACCTGAACTCCATTAACAACGACCTCCACTTTAGTTAAAGTACCACCCAAGGTGGGGGGAAGAGCGAGAACCTCTTTCAGATGGAAAGTGGAGGCAAGTCGTTTGGCAGTTTCAGGGTATTTCTCCTGGATAGCCTGTGGGCTATGAACACATTGGGTTGATTGGAGAAGTGTGGCAATGAGCTGGTCAGCGTCACTGGCAGTGTCAATAATCTTAAGACCCCTTATTACTTGCTGAAGATATGTTTGAAGAGGGATCTAAGACCAATTCACTCTCTTCAGGTTCAATTGATCAGGTATTTCCACTTCACCTGAGACTCCTAAAAAATTTGGCCAACATCTTCATAACCCTTTTCAGACTCGTCGTCAGAGGGGTTATCAATGCAGGTTAGGAAGCACATAGAAGGTGGGGTATGTTCAGGACTTCCCTTATGGGATGGTAGGTCCTGTGGGTTGCTCCTCCACCTTAACGTTTGTGGGGAGGCTTAGAAGTTTTCACAGCTCGAGTTTCAACCTTCAAAGTAGGAAGTTTTTGCTACCTCATGATAACAGGTTTCAAAATAGAGGAAGCTGAATGAGAGGTTGAGGGGGAAAGCACCGTGCAGGTGGATTCTTTAACTTTTAACAGCTTTGGGTAGTTCAGTGACTGTGTGCTTCTGTGAAACAGGCGGTTTAGCCTTTGTGACCTGGTCAGTTACCCATTGTTAGTGGGAGCGATTTGGACCTGAGAAAGGGGTTTAGATTTAGGAGCCAGTTTTGGGACCACTTAGGAAAGCCGCTCTTAAAAAGAAGATGGGTAAGGAAAAGGGGAGACTGCTTTCACCAACTGAGTTTATTGAACTGAAGACAAAGGGGAGCTTGCCCATAACCGCCATTACCATCTGATTATCTTTATGGGAAGAGGAAGAAGTGGGTGATGGCAACTCTGTAGGAGCAGGCTTACAGAGGTAAACAGCCGTAGTAGATACTAAATTGGTCAGCGTAGATGCTTATCTCAAAGATCCTTGTGTAGTGTCAAGTCCATAGATATCAGCACCTGCTAGTAAGGCCTACTTGATATCTCATACAGTTTTGAAAGTGCGCTTTACAGAAGAGAGATGCATCGCCAAGGAGGGTTGAGATGCCAAGCCAGCAAAGGTAGCCGCAATAGCATCATTGAGAGAAAGCATTTGGGCAAGCAACTAAGGTTGAGTTTTATTATAGAAGCGCTCAACAAAAGAGGAGATCAATTCTCCCTCTTGTAAACTAAATCACATAAAAGCCTGTTTTTGTCATTGTAAAGTTTGTTTAGACCAAATTCTTCAAGAGGTGCTTACTCACCTCTGCGCAAGTGCTGAGGCTGACCATGATGAGGACCATTCTTTATTTAGCTATTTGATTCAATCAGGGAAGAATGTACTGGGTTTTTTGCTGGTCAGTTGCTCCTCATATCGCAGATTCATAAACATAAAGGAAGGAGGCAATACTGCTTTCACCAGGTATGAACTTGTCTCAAGGAGGGGGTTTTGTTACAATAGGGCATTTTAGTGAGTGCTTCTCAAGCCTTTTAAGGTGAGACAAAGCACTGAATAGCTTTTGTTCTCTAATAGCTATCTTGGGGATAATATCAGCAAAAAAGGTTAGAAGGGTTACCAACACCAACAGCCTCCATATTTTTGAACGTTTTTGTGGTGTACAGGTCCCCCTGTAGTGAGTACCACTTGTTGGATTTTTGGCTTTATAAAGATTTACTTAAGAGTTGATTATTGGTCGTCAACCCAGTAACCTTTTTACTGCACAGGTTTGGTTTCCTCGTGCACCTCACATTAAATAGAATGTATTATCTGATAATAGTATGGAGACTATTATCCATAGTTGAGTTTAAACTATTATTAGGCCCAACGCTTTGGCCAGTACTTCTGATTAATTACTTCAAGTTGTATAAGTAGGGATTCGTTCCCTGTATTGCTGTCCACTCAATCTTTGTCAATATCTCCTGATGACAGTCTCTTTTGGCCCAACACACAGTTGGCAGCTATCCCTTATTGTGGTTCCCTTTGTCTCTAGATCCCCACTCGGATCTCTACTCTTCTCTCTGAGAGTCTTCCAATTAATGCCTTCTGCAATAATATCCTTGAGATGGAACTTCACACTGGATACTGATAGTCTAACTATAACTTAATTGACAATATCACTAATAATATTAATAATACAAAAAGATGGTATTCAATGTTTGTGTTTTTCAATGTTATTATAGTGAATTCTAGGGAGTTATATAGTAGGGGATTCGGCCATCTAACCCTCAGTTGACACCTCTTCAATGAAACAGCAGCCGTTGCCATTGAATCACCCTTCCTTATCTCAGCAGTGATAGTCTTCCCCATCCTGGCTAGGATTCCGTCATTGGACATCCTTGAGGCCTCAAACAGAAAGAGTCAGAAAATGTGTCCCTAACGTTTTCCTCTTGATCCAAGTGAACCAACCATAATTAGCTAGCGACCTGCTTAGGTAATGGGACTTTTTACCCATTATGGCAGGTCACTTCGCCAACCAATCAATTCTCTAGTTGCAGGTGGCATCACTCGCCTCACAACTCATTCCCAATCAGTTGGTGATGAAACCCAATGATCCCAATCAGTACACCTGATAGTTAATCACTATTAGATGCTCCTATTTCATCAGCCACTCCACCCAATGAGATATTAGGTATTCGTCCGGATTGATCCCCAATGGATACAACCAGGCGAATATCCCAAAATCCCCCAAACATAGTTCCTCCAAAATTCAAACCAACCGATTTCTGATTCACTTCACTTTAGGAAATTTTCCCCTAGTGACACCAGGTAATCTAGCAGGCTGGGAATATGGGAAAAAATACAAATAGGCTTAAAAAGAGGCTCGCTTGTGCTTTTTGCCTCAAATCCAACAATATATGTGAGGGGCTTATATCACCACTATGATAAAAATAACTGAAACAAATAAATACAAAAAAGGTTTAGTTTTATAGATATTTATTAGGCACCGTGTGGGTGTAAAGGAGATTCCACTTAATAAATTGATAATAGTATTTAAAACGTCAAGGCTTATCATTCAGATAGCTTGGTAAATTTTAAATTAGGTTTATGGGATTTTAGCCCATTGAAGCTCAGAAAACTCGCTTCACTATAGCTAAACAACTGATGGGGAATTAATCTTTGGCAATATGTACCAATTAGGTAACAATCTAATAAATTTCAATCAATCCCCTGTAGAAAAATTTATTGCACCCTGGGGGACCCCGTCAAACCTATAAAAGGGGCTGGTTCCCGCTTCAATGCTGGCTTTGAACTAGTCATGACTGGGGGATAAACATTTGATGGAGTCCCCAGGTTTACCTGTGGAGTTGGGGAAATTCAACTTCCCACTTGGCATTAATTTCCTGGTTAGCATTTATAATAGTGTTACCAATTCACAGGGCTCCACCAAGAATTGGCCAGGGTCTTTTGGCCAATAAAATCATTATTTATATTTAAATTGATCTTATTACCATCAAGCACTTATATAAGCAATATTTTCCCTCTTTGGACAAATTTGCCACAAAACATTCTTATTTTGAAGTCTGGAGGGCAGATGTTGACATATATCAATTAATTTAATGGGACACCTATCAAGGAGTTTAAGTGAAAAATCTTGGTTTATCATGATTGACCACTTTACTTAGTGGGAATGCCGTTGCAGTTAAATCCTACACCCCCACAGGTACCAAGAAGGTTTTATAGTTTGGTATTTAGTAAACATGGATGACCCAAAATGTTTTATCAGAAAATGGAAAAATTGCATATAAGATATGTGAGGAAGAAGATGGACCTGAAGAGGGTCTGACAGAAGTTATAACACCATACATACCATCTACAAACAGTAGTGTAGAACAAGTAAATGGAAAATTTTCTGGAATGCAGAAAAAAATGGCCATCAACCACGCCTCAGTATGAAAACACTTTCCTACAAACACTATAAATTAATAATGCATGAGCTACCAACGGTTAATTAAAAATTCCTCATTTAAGATCTTTTATGGGCAAGAAGCCATCCTAACTTCCTTTTTTTGCATCAATAATCAACACTGGCTGAAAGGCTTACCTCCAGGAGGATACAAGCAGAATTTATCAGATGAACTAGTCCAAATCAAGTCAATTTCTGGACAAATATTGAAATATAATACCAGAAGGAAAAAGGAAAATCAGTGACAATATCAAATACCAGAGTTCAGTGAGGGAGATCAAGCCCTGTTAACTATTCCTGAGAAAGTCCACATGATAAGCACAAACTATGTGGTCAGGACTAGCAGTATACATTACATAACGTGGGAGTGAATATAACATTTGAGACGTTACTACTAGTGTTGTTTATAATCTAGTATATGTTAGACACCTCTAAAGATTACATATATCTCATCTTGGGAGGGGTAATGTCATGAGGCTCACCATGGGTAATACTATAAATTTCGCCTAGGGAAGCAAGCCATCCTAAGGGCCAACTAAGCCTTGTAATGACCCAAAGACTACTAGAATAGTGATACAACTTAATTGATCTAGTGCTCAGGGGTTGACCAGCCAAGAGATCTGATTTCAACAGATCAACCTTTAAAGGTTTGACAGTCTTAATCAGTTGAAGGATAAGCTTAAGGTTTTTGATGTAAAATCCAAAAAATGAAGGATCAAATTAACATATATTTTATGTAATCAGACAGCTGAGACTTATAATTATGGCAATGAGGACACTGATCCCTACTGACGCTCTTTTGTACATATAAAGAATGATTGTACTCCCAATGGGAACACCCATTTGGGCAACACTCATCAACTAACAGAGCCATAAGAAGTGTATCACAGGCATCCAAGGGGTATAATAATATTGAGAGCTCTAGTCCCAGATATAAAGCTTAGTACAACATAGTTTTCTCATGAAAAATGACTTATTTATACACCATACAACTTTTTTCTTATTTTATGACTAAAAGTTGAATTCATACAAGCTATTACTACAAATTTCAGTGTTCTTTTTAAAAAACACTTTATTATTTTTAACAAACAAATATAAATACCACAACGTTTATTTTTATATGTATATCTTTTTTATAGGTATAGAGGAAGGGTCAACCCAAGGGGAGAGCTGATTACAAGACTTCATGGGCATAACTATCTCTACAAGGTTCAGTGTGAAACCACAGTACTAAAAATCACCTAAAAAAGATAACTTCTTGAAAGTTTGCTGTTGTTAGATCTTCACTTATGCTGCCTAAAATTTAGAAACTTAAGTTTAGAAATTATAAGTGGTATACTATTAAGTAAATGAGGCGGGTTAACCTTGGAACAAATATACCATGCTGAGTTTTTTAGCTTGTGCTGGTTTCGAGCCTGTTTCAATCAAAACCTAACCCAGAATGGAGCAGGAACCATCCAGCTACGCCACCACTCCTCTATAAGTTCTATACTAGTTGCATTCATTAATGATTATAGACATGAGTTGATTTCTAGAGTTTCATACCCCAACTATAAGGCTGAACAATTATGTTGTACAATTCTATCTTTTAGTTATTGTCATATTCAGAATTTACCCTAAAAGCCCGTTGATTCTAGTAGATTGCACCACCATGTTTACAAAGGGAGTCGATTTTAGTCTATTTACCATTAAATAACAATAATAGAGGTCCTCTGTCTGTTAATCAGCAAAGGGGAGACCAATATGTAAATGTTATGCTTTTTAACAGAGGACAGGGACTAAGATTGGTCAGGCTTCCAAGATGCTTAATTATATATTTTAGTTAGTACATATATATCAATATCTCTAAGAGGATTCTATTGGATTAAAGATAAACCTCAGATTTATTTTCTTTAGAGAGAGTTTATAACAAAAATATAATATTTAATTAGATGATACTATTAATTAAGAATTCTTGGTAATTATAGGCTACTCAGGGAGTAATGTTCAAGAGAACATTAAATGGACTATGGATCATGAATTTTAACTATACTTAGCTTTAGAGCAAAATGTGACAGCACCTGGATCATATTGGAGTCTTTTCAATGTCTAAGGTGAGCACATTGTTATCACTTGACTCTGGATACGGGGAGCTTAGATATTGGTTTTTCTTTTATACCTAAATATAAAAGATCTAGGTTTGAACCATTAGTAACAAAATTAGGGATCTAAAGTTGAGGTAGACGCCCTTTTTTGAACCAGGTTTGTTTGATTGTAGGGGTTCGACAACCTCATTTAAATTAAAGAAATTTTATTATTGGGTTTTAACAGTAACTATTGTAAAATGTTAACATAAGATATGGGCAAAGAGTAGGGACCATCTAGTACTAAAAAAAGATATGGGCAAAGAGAACATCGATGAATCCCCCCCTCGGGTTGGGACCATCTAGTACTAAAAAAGATATGGGCAAAGAGGTTTCATAATTTAAAACACAAAGCAACATGCACGTTTTCATAATTAATTACTTATGTTTTTAAATAAGGTTTGAAAAATAATAATGTTAAATAGTCATATAATGAGAGTTGAGTTGCGCAAACAGGCTTCAATAGCTATTTCATTTACATTGGTGATAAAAAATGGCTTTTAAAATAAACATGTTATCATTAAAAATAATAATTGCGAAAGAAATACAAAAATATTAAAAAGACCTGTGCTGTTTTGCGTATAGAAATTGGGACATTTTAGACCTTAGTTATACTATTTTCTCAACCAAGCCAGCAAAAAGGATATTAATATCGTAATAACAACCATCTTTGGGACCATCTAGTACTAAAAAAAGTAATAACAACCATCTTTAGAGTGACCAGATGTTTCATATTAACAAAAGGATAAAAAATATCTATGATATCAATCACGTTTTAGTATTTATAAAATTATTTTCAATACCTTTATTCATATAAACTCCAATTATTTTTTGAAGAAAGAGCACTTCATTAACTTAAGCTTTGAATGGATTCTTGTAAGGGGACCATCTAGTACTAAAAAAAATGGATTCTTGTAAGTGTTTACACTTGGTAATTGTTGGGACGAGGGGGATATAATCCAACTGTTAAATTAAGTTTAGGACAATAAAGCCCTAAGAGAAGGATATTCGATGGTTTACTTTAATGAAAAATCTTTAATCAAAAGAAAAACTCCCAGATTAGTGTATCCTTATCTCTTGACTATTCTAATTGTAGCATTAAAAAATGTATGACAAAAAGAACGTGAACTTTATTTTCTCTAAAACAGAATTATATTTGAGATATCATTTAAGAACTCGTTGGAAAATCAATAAGCGCTTTCAAGCCAAAATCTATAATAATTTGTATTTGCGAGTTCTGTGGCATATTGTTACTTCTTTCAAACAATATTTTATCAAATAGATCAGGTTCAAACCCCAACGCTAGGGAATTTTGATAATTCCATTTGGGGATCATTCCCACTAGAAATGCTGACCAAACGTTTAGATTGGGTTTAAGTCCCATCATCAGATTTACTCAAATCTTCAGTTTGAGCTGGAATCCTGATAATGCCCCTTCTAGATATTGGCATAGGAGATAAATAGTTAAAAAAAGTTTGTGCATGATTTTATCACAGTCCCCTGAGTGACCTCTACAACAGAATGTTCATTTCCTCATTTAAAAATAACTGTGTAAGGTCCTACCCAATTTGTACCCAATTTAATATCGCTTCTACCAAATCCATTATGATAGAAAAGGACTCAATCAACTGACTGAAAGGTATGAAGAGGAGCATGATATTGTTAAACCAATTAGTTTCTCTGGTGGTGGTAGCAGAAATTTTTTTGAAAGCTAAGGCCTGTTATGGATATATCATTAATGATATTTCTCATAGTAACTTAAGGGCTTCAGTGGATGCTTGGTCTAACATGGCTTGCACTTAAAATTCATTTGTAATTTCCTTTTATATGAGAATTGGAAGAGGACAATTGATAATCTGATGGTAACTTATTCAATAGGCAAGGATTGCACTAGAAAGATATTGCGGCCAATTTAGATAGTCAGTTGATACCATTTTTTCAGAAGGTTGAGGTTAGTGTAGCAACTACTCACTCTAATATTCCATTGGTTTCAGGATGGTAAGGAGTGGATAAACACTTGAGTGGACCCCATCATTCTGGTTGATCATTCACCAGAAATTATTAAAAATTTTGACTAATACCAGAGACTTATGTTTAGACACCCATGTTGGATGATAATTCAATTAATAAAAGGAATGTGGCATAAGCTTTTCATGAAGTGGAGGGTAAGGATATGGCTTTGATCCACTTTATTAAACAATCAACAGCCAGAATGAGAAATCAATGTTATTTGGATTTTCTAGGGAGTGGGCTTGCAACATCAGTACTTATATGTTATGAAAGGGTTCACAGGGTAGAACCTTTGGATGTTGTGGTTGTGAATTAGGTCCAGACTGACTTTTACATACCATACAAGAATCCAATATATTTTGAATTGAGAATATCATTCTTTCCAAATAACATTGGATCTTAAGCCAATAGTTAATTTTACATATCACAAAAGCCAACTTTCAGATGCCCATATTGTATAACGTCTGTGTGAGCCAAAGGTCAAATTTATATTAACTATTTTTGTAACATGAGTTTGTAAAGGTTACCATCCTTGTTATACATATTTTCCCACTTTTTTATAATTCTTTTTGAGTGGTAGATGACTCATTTTTCATAAATTAATGGGGTAAAAGATTGTAGAGTCAATCTTACTCAGAGTCAGTTAAAGTTAGTATGGATAATTGGAAAAGAATCTGCATTTTGATGTATTGGATCTGGGTGATGGATAATGAAAATATGTAGTTTTGACGCTTTTAAAGCCCATCAGGCCAGTCTCCTTTTTTTCTTCATCTATTAGAGCCTTTTCAATAAAGCATGGTTGTTAATTATGGTAAAATGGTTCCCATATAAATAAGGTCAGAAATGCTTGATAGCCAATAGTACTTCCAAACACTGTTTTTCTGTAACACTATAGTTGCATTCAGTTTCTTATATGGTTTTGATATAATAAGATATGGGATTCTTCACCAGATTTTTGTCATGTTGGGAAAATATAGTTCTTATAGTTCTATCAATAGCGCCAGTAAAAAGTAAAAATAGTTTTTCAAAATCAAGATTTATGAGTACAGTGGTATGAGAGAAAGCTACAAATGATAGGTTGAGGCCTTTTGATGCTCTTCTTTCCATTGGAAAGGTAATCTTTTATTCAACAAGTAAACTAAGGGTTCAGAAGTTTCTGCAAAGTGTGGAATAAATTGGCGATAATATCCACCATCCCTAGAAATACTTGTACATCATGAAGGAACTTAGGTGGGGAAATATTAGAAATGGCAGTAACTTTGTCATCCATTGGGAATATTCCTGCCTCATTTATCATATGGCCAAAACTTTCCATTTAACTTTAAAAAGAAAATTTGGAAGGGTATAATTTCAGAAAAGCTTGGTGGTTTACCTGGAAAATTCCCTTAGGTGTGCCAAGTGAGAGGTAAAAGTTTGTGAGAAAATAGTTATATTGTCAAGATAGACTGACACAAGAGCGTTTTTAATCCCCTAGTAAACCATCCATTACTCTCTGAAAGGTGGCAGGGGGCGTTACATAGCCCTGAAGCATCCAAGTAGGCTCAAATAACCCTTTATTAGAGATGAGGGCGCATTTTGTGCAGCCTTTTGGGGATAAGTCTATCTGCCAATAAACACTAGTGAGGTCCATTGCTGAAGTATATTTTGATCCTGACATTAGACATAAGGAGTCATCTATACAAGGTAGGAGATAGCTACCATTTTGAGTAATGGAATTTAGTCAGTGATAGTCCATAACAACTCAATGCCACCATCTTTTTTATTAATTAACAAAAGTGGAGAGACCCAAGGGCTTTTCAATGGTACAAGTACCCAGCTTCCAGTAGTTTTTTACTTCTAGAGCTACTTGTGCCTCCTCAACTTAGAATTTTAGTAGTGTTGAAATTTAAATGGGGGTTGATCTTCAGTTTTGGCTTCATGTCATACTTCTGACATCTTCTCATAGTCACCTGGTCCTAACAAAAAATATCATTATATTCCTCAAGAAGGGGTTTTCCATCTGACGTTCATTGGGAGAGAGGATATCTAAAATCTTACTTTTGACAAAATCTATTTTTGTAGAGGAACAAACCCTAAGTCTTGTAGATAACTAAAATTACTTAAAGTATTTAGGTGGGTCAACCTTGGAGCAAATATACCAAACCAAGAATTTTTTTCTAGCCTGTACAGATCTCAAACTTTTGTTTGACAAAACCTTCACTAGAGTATAAACAGAAATTACCCTGCCAAGCTATTCACCCTATAACATAACATACTTAAATCTGCAATATTTCCAATAGGACATAGTTTTTTATAGGTGATGAAAGCATGTTGAGGAACTGGGAGTGCCCAGTTCGTTAAATTTATTAATAAAATAGAGTTGGATTTCCCATAGGCGGGGTCTATAATTCCAGGACAGGTCAAATCTCTTTGGTAAAAGGGTTAGGGTGTCCGTATAGCTCCAAAACTTGGTTAGAGGGAATGTGAACCTTAATTATGGAATCCATGGTAATTTGAGAACTTGGTGGTATAATAAAGGAATGGGTGCATACAAAGGTATCCCATCCTCAGCATCCACAGCCTCAGGGGGCAACTTAGTTTTAAGCCCTAGGTTTTAAATTCTTATTTTACAAATATTTGAGAGATATTTGACAAGGCAGGTACACTTTTTTGGAGCCCCTTTAGTTTTATTCAGGAGATCAAATATTAGTGGTATCAAATATCCCATGAGTAAAAGGTATTTTTTCTCTGTGATTAATTATATTTAAAACTCCCGCATTAGTTGTACTCAAATAAGCAATTTATAGTTAATGTTTTCTAACGTGATATCAGGGGCAGTAATCAAGAGCTTTCTAAAGCGGAAAGGTATGGCAAAATATGCTCTGATTGCCTTAGTAAACTGTTTTTCCGTCGTCCCATATTAACCCTTTCAATGATTTGATGCATATATGCGTCCAAAAAATGGGGGTGATGTAAATCTAAAAATGCATATATGCGTCCAATTAAAATAAAATATATATAGATTTATTTTAAATTTATCGAATATTCATGTCACAACAAGGGCCAAAATGAGCTTAAAAAGAGTGAACATCGGTTAAGAAATCCATGCCAAATTTAAGGCCAAAAAACGGATGTTTTTCTGAAAATGACTGAAAGGGTTAAGCTACATGGTTTAAGTTAGAAGCCATTTTGCTTTTCTTTATAAGTTGGGAGGATTTAGAGCTAACTAGGAAGCTGGTAAAAATAGCCAAGACATTAACCTTGTTTATGACTACTTACACTTGTACCACCAAAGATCCAAATCAAATTAATGGCTAATAAACAGTCAGTGGGTAATTGTAGTGAGGCGAGCGGAACATTTTGCATTAGAAAGGTTCAATGGATTTCAGTTTGTTCGAAAGTTTTGTTGGTTAATGCTTGGTTCTCACTAGAGGAGCTGACTGTGAAAATTTGATTGGATAACTGACCAATGTATAAAATAAGAAAACTAAAGGGCTTTAATGCCTTAAATAGTAAAAGGTACATTGACTTCAATAGGAGCAGCTCTTACAAAGCAACGTGAGGTACTAGGCACAGAGCTAGAAGGTTGAGGCACTTGAGTGTCATCAGCAGAGGATGCCTCTTGTCCTATACTGACTGACCTTTTTCTGCCTTCTTTTGGCTAAGTTGGCTGCATAAGTTTATGGTGTTGTTGATCTTGCAATAGTTACAAGATAACTCAGGTGTAGTTGAGTCAGGGGGCATTACTGCTAACATTTGAGGATGAGGCTTATTGTTAGGATGAGGTGGCCCAGTAGGTTTAAAAAGATTGGCAGGAATCTCCATAACGGCTTTTTTGATATGCAAGAGGGACTTAAGGTTGGGCTTATCATTTTGGGATAAAGTATGATGCTGGGCATAATTTTTGATGCTGATAAAGAGGCGGTGATAGCATCAATTAACGTAAAATGATTTTCTGTAACCATAAATTGGTGTTTCAAGATAAAACCTTTGGGCAAACTCATAAATGAATTACCCCCAAATGAGTCTGAACCCATAAATCTGTTTCTGCTATGATACTTAATTAACTACTAAACTCCTGAAGCAGAGCAGCCCTGGCATCATTCCAGGTACAATAGGTCATCAAGTATGGTACCATTATATCCTGTGCTACGAGGCTAAGGCAATTATCAGGTGTTTAAGCCACTGGTTATTGGTAGCTTCCTCAATTAACTTTCATAAAAATACAAGAATAAAAAAAGCTCCCTTTCTAAGGACGTAATTATCCTTGAAGAGGGTTAAAACGTGTTAGTTGGTGGGGTTGGAGACCAAACAACATGGACCAACATCAAGGGCGATCCTTCAGCTAAAGAGGAAATAGTGTCCCAAGAACCTTGTGAGTATGGAGAGAATCCACTTGACTACTCAGATAATATACATATTAATAACCAAATATACTCACTCATGGACATCCCAAAGGGACAGTTTGATGACTAGGCTGAATCAACTGCTTGATTTCATTCTTTGACTAGCAGTAATATCTCAAAGTTTGAGTTGATTTTGCTCAGTGGCGAGCATTCATTGTTATAATTCTCATACAATGGAGGGTAGAGTAGCCAATGTTTCAAGTCATCTGTGATGAGCGTCTAAAAGAAACTTCAGTTTAAAGAGGCACTCTATCCTGAGTGAGTTGCACTCCTTGAGCTATGCGTCCTAGTTGGACATCAAAATTTTGAATTTTTTGTATTATTGACTGGGGCCAATCTACAAAGATTTCTAGATTAGCACTAGGACCAGGAGGGTCAGGAGGCCCCAGTGGGCCAGGGTGCCCAAGGGACCAGTGTTGGCTAGTCAGTCCATCATGATCAGGTACTCTGGGTTCACCAGGCATCCAAGGGGACCAGCATCGCCCGGCATTCCAGGTGATGCAGAGGAACAAATATAGTACTGGTTATCTTGAATATCAGAAATTAAATATCCAAGAAAGCGGAGGCGTTCATTCATGAAGGACATTAAGGTTTGAATATGGGTTTATACTCCTGTGGTATGATCTCTAATCTGGTTATGTATGATGACTTATAATCGGATGAGATGATGGAGAACTCTGGATGGACATACATCATAATTCCTTCATCAAGAAATGTTAGCACAGCCCGCATCTTGTTAATGAGTTGCTTATTTCTAATATGCTGCTTTGATTCTCACTTTTGAAGAGAGAGACAGAAAGGTAATCTGAGAAGTTGCAAATGCAAAGGTTTTGATAACAGCAAAATGCTGAAGAAGTTTCTAATGATGGAACTTGGCTTTTTGTAATATATGGTACAGGTTGGGATGCACGAATTGATACAAATAGTGCTTTAAATATTATCCCCTGACCTGATCTCCATTAAAAGAAAGACTGGTGGTAATACCCATCATAGGGGCTGGTACCATGAGGGCATGTCTTCTATTTGCTCATCTTCCTGGTATTGAAGGCCCCAGTGAAGAAGTTGAATGGCTTCAGCATTGTTCAAGGTTTTTAAGTGATACTGCTCCACAGAAGGGGTGGGGAGGTCCACCTCCATAGACATGGGTAATAAAAATTGTTATTTGTTGTCATTTCTCATACATGCATATTGACCACCCACTCACTAGGCGAGCAGCTTCACAATCTGAAGAGGTGTCTGACACCAAAAGCTATCATTCATTGTAATTATATATCACTGGGAACTCAGGGTGGACCTGGCAGATAGACCAAATTTTCAGGATGAGGAAATATAATACAACTGTCAAAATAAGTTCAGGGAAGCCAAAGCCCCAGGTGAAGGATAATTAAAAGTTTACTTTAATAAAAATCTTCATCAAAATGGAAAATCTCCTTGATTGGTGTATACTTGCTTATTCACTATTGTAATAGTGGCAAACAAAAATGTATGATAAAAAGAACGTGAAACTTATTTTCTCTCAAACATAATTGAAAGATATCAGGTTAGAACTCTTAAAGAAAATCTATAAGCTCTTCCAAGCCAAGATCTAATATAATTTGCTATTTAAGGGTTCTATGGCATCTGGTTACTTTTTTCAAATAATATTTGCTCACTTAGATCAGGTTTGGACCCCAACGTCAGGAGATTTTATAATTCCATTATTGTATCTTCCCTACTAGAGATATAGACCAAAACTTTAGTTTGGGTTTAAATCCCATCATCATATTTGGTCAAATCACGAGTTTGAGCTGAAATCTGAAGATATTACTGATAAAATTGTATAAAAAGGTTTAGGATAAAACAGTTACATTACTAAGGAAACACAAGCAAGCAAGGCATCTTCAGGATTCTAAAATACATCTATAGTTCATCGTAATGCTACCTGGAAGTTATTTACCCTTGTAGAAATGTAAGTCAATTTAAAGAATCCTTCATCAGTATATAAAACATACTTTTCTCTCATACTTGGTGAGAGGCTAATATGAACTAAACACTTTATTTGTCTATAGCTGAGAAATTAAGAGGACTGGTTAACAACTATAATAAATTACAGATTTAGGGAAGAAAATAAACTGTCATTTGAATAATAGAAATTAGGCATTGACAGTTCTATAAACCTCGGTGACTACTATACTTACTCTTAAAAAGCATCAGAAACGCCCAAAAAACTTAGAAAACTGTAAGACCTAGCATTTAAAGATGTTTTAGCTCAAACGTTATCTGAGTGTCTTTAGTTTCGTTCCTTAAAATGGATGAGATCAAAAATGGGGAACATTGATTATTTTATTTAACCGAGGTAAGCCAACAAGGGGATGGACATTACCAAACTAAAACTAAAATCATAATAAAAAATTAACGATTCAAACAAAATGCCTAAAATGGACGGATCAATTGAATCATACCTAACAAATATCCAGCCAAGTGGGTAGCGAATACTGCTATCCCTCCATGGTGGATGGGGAGGGGAGATCAGGGGGCTTGTCTTCAGCTGCGTCCATCTCATTCCAGAGTAGGGTGCGTGTTAAGGCAGATAGTAGGGGTGTGGGGGCATTGGTAGTATGGAATTCAATATCTCTGATGACTGGAACTTCCAAATAGTTGTTAGCCATCATAATGCCAACAATGTATTTGGCCAAAGTGTCTTCAGCTTTGAGGCAGGCGTCTGGGAGTTTACCAAATGTGGCAGTGTTGGTTCAGGTTATTTTTGCTTTCAGATTCCATGCTAATGTTACCACATTCTGGATGGCCTCAGTGACGTTTTTGTGTAAGTTTTCATGTTGATCTTACTTTTTGCAGTAAGATCTTTGGGAATAATGGGAGGTGAAATTCCTCCTGTGAGTGCAGCCACAGATTTGGCGGCAGCTTTGCAGAGCGGATGGCAATCTGGTGTGGTGGCTGCTTTTTACTGCAAGCTGGTGGTCGCTGTAGAATGGTTTAGCGTTGGGTTGTGGGACATATTTCTGAGGCAGGAATCTTGCATCCCATTCTGCGTTACAGAGCTTATCAACTTGCAGTGATGGTTTTTCAATGATGTTACCTGATTCGTTGATTTTATTCAACAATTCCCATGGGTTTTGGTTGAATTGGATTGGGGAATCAGCGTAAAGTTGAGGTTTGTTTGATTTCTTGCAGACGCATGGGATCAAACTGGGATCCAATCAGATGTTTGATTGGAGGGATTATTTATGGCATTGGGGTGGGGAGGAGACTTATTGGTGGCTGCAGGTGCAGCTGCAGCAACAGGCTTTGGGGGTGGAGGAGGTAAGATTGTGCCCCATACTTGAAATTGTACAGGGTGGGCATTGGATTGGAGGTCAGCGGATGATTTGTCCAATCCATCTGACATAGTTGAGTAGGGGCGTTTGCATTTCAAGTAATCTAACTCAAAACATTATGGACAGATCGTCTGCCCACCCTTGACGTGGGCCCAAAACAGATGGTCAGGCTCTGAGGGAATAATGGTGTGCAGCAGAATTGCCACCGCAATTTTACTAAATTCAGGGCTTATCCTGGCTTATGCCCGAGGCCCAGCAAGTCGTGTGGCCCCATTTGGGACCACAAATTGTAGGATGGGGTCGGAGCCATAGGCTGCCAAACTGGCCATCAGCTCCTGGCGGAGCACTTTGGGGGGAGGAGGCAGGCAGGCCAGCAAACTGGACCACCAAAGTGGTGTCCGCTGGGAGCTGAGTCCAAGTTGTGGGGAGAGGGGTGCCCTGGAATTACAGGGGCACAATTGCTGCAGTGGCAGCGTTGGCTTCACCTGTGAAGCTGAGGTCAAAATACCCCTTGTAGGGGCGGAAATCAATAAATCCGGTGGGTATCATCACCGCCTGTGCCATTCTGATAAAGGCTTGGTTGTGGTATGGGAATAGTTTCCCATATTCACCCTTAGGTTGTAGCGCATGTTTCTCCAAGGGGAGCACTAGGGGGCAGCATGGTACCACTTAGGTATGAGCAAGGTGGGAGTCCAGGTCCTTGGGCAGAATGAATCAGCCATGGGTTTGGAATGACTGGGTAAACCAGTCCTAGCACGTTTTCCTGCTGGACAGAAAATGGCGGGGGGAGTTTTGTTGCTGCCCCATGCTGGAGCAGCCAGCAGAGAATTTGATGACATTGGAGCAAAACTACTATGGGCAAATACTATTTGTTTTTTTATTCATGTAATTTGGGTTGGAAAGTTGCACCAAGCGGAAAGAGAGTACTTGGGGAATATTGATTAATTAGATTAATGTACCACGTCTTTTACATAACATGGTCATTTGTCCCAAAAATTCTCATGATCTTTTATGATGCTTCTAATTAAAGCTCTACTATAATATATATTTCATCTACATTGCATGAGAATTTCAGGAATTACAAGTAATTCTTCTGATATAAGTTTTTTGTGCATAATTCTTTCAAACTAAATGCATTGATTATGTAAAAAATTTAGTGCAATAAATATTTTTTATTTCATTTAGCCTAATTAACTTGTCAAGTTGAAAAAGTAAGGTAATGGACTACGTATTATTGAGGTCCAATATACCAAGACAAGGTAGATTTAGAGATGGATTTGAGAAAGTAACGATCATATTTAGGTAACCAGGAGGGATCACAAAATAGATATCATGTCACAACAAGTACCTGCGAATGTGTATGTATTTTTACTAATTTTGTGGTGCAAATGGCGATCCTTCATCAGAAAAAATAAAGAAAAAATAATTTGACTTTTTTGAATGATACTATTGCTTAAGGTAAAAGATGAATGTAGAATACACTAGATAACTAAACGCAATTTTCTTGCCTTTAAATAGTCTTATGAAATAAAAAGCATTGAGTAGCTTAGGAAAAATACTATACTCATTTGTAATTAACTATAACCCTAAATTTGACATAGAATTATTTCTGACTAGAAGCGCACAAATATAATGTCAAAATCTACAGCAGGAGAAATCACAGTAAGCTCAAAAATTGAGGGCAGAGAATAATAGGCTTTAAAGCTCTAGGTATATAGCATATAAGCATTATATACTTTAAAACTGTAATTCATGTAAATGTGTTTTTAACTTCCCAATTAATTGATAAAAGTACTTTATACTCAATATGAGCTTAAATGTCCATGAGCTTTATCTTACATAAGTTAGACAACTGATTTGACTGTGGTTTTTTAGAACAGCAAATACACAGCAGTTCCATGTTTGATGACAAATTATGAGTACCTTATTCAATTTTTTAATTATGCTTTTTGCTAGTATTGGCTCTTTATAACTACATAAAATCCCAGAGCTTGGATGAGAAAGATAAAAATTTTAGAGACACAGGAGTAAATCACCATAGGGAGCCTAAACCCTAATATCACTTACTTCTAATATATCATCATCCATTTGGGGCATCTTAAAGTGTAGGTATGGTTCCTTCAGTCTTAGCAAAATCGTTATACATTTTCTTGTTCTTATACCATTGTTTTGATCAACACACTATTTGAGCGGTTTTCTATACTAGAAGATGACACATAAAAACAAAAGAAACACGGATATTAATGAGAATACTTAAATATTTAAAATAAAGCTATTGAAACGGTTTACAGACTTCGTGTTGAGGTGAAAAAGATGTTTAGAGGATAGGGAGTAAAGCATCATTGCATTAGAGTCATATAGTCAAAAGGTTACTACCCATTAAAGATTGCTATATAATAACTTATAATGCAAATTGAGAAGAGGTTTAACCTCATTTTATTTAAGTGCTAATGTGGCATGTTTATGTTTAGCATAAGTACAATACATTTAAGTTTTTTTACAGCTTTTTCCCAACCACCAGACAAATAAAACTGACTATCAGGTGCTGTAACTTAGCTTTTGGTTTTAGATACTGAGATAAAAGTGTAAACGTCTTCTTTTTTGATGTATAATCACATCGTTACATCCTGTACACATAGAAAAAGTAACCAATATGTCCCTTCCTAGATGTATAATTATATATGGAAGGTTTAGTTAAGATTGAGTTCTCCAGCAGCTGGGATGCCACGCATTGCCCCTGAGGGGAGCAAATCTCTATAGATTTTTTTCTCAGTTAGAACATTAAGGAATCTTTGATAATATATACTTGAGGACAATAATTGTCTCAGAGTGCACTTTGCTGTTGTTGGAAATTAGGCTTTTATTGTGCTTTCTGGTGAATTTTTAGCATAAATCCTAACAAGTAATTGCAGGAGAAGTTCGTTTCTTTACTGCTAGGATAATCTTTTAGGGGGTGAATTGACTACTTATCTTCAAATTAAAAAAAGTTGAAAAAAATAAAAATGTTGGTTTTTTGTTTTTATTAGTAATAGCCAGGGGATAAAGAAATGAACCCTTTTAATAAGTTGATACTTATTATTTAAAGTGTAGAGACTAAAGTCAAGATTGCTTATTGAATTTCAATTTAGATAATATGGGCAGTGGACCTATCAGATCGTTAAAACTCGCCTTACTTAAGGAAACGGCCAAAAAAGGGCGATGACAGGTAGTTTAGATCCGTGAGGTAGAGTTTTGATTTATTTTACCCAATCTTTTGATGGGATAATATATGCACATTGCAAGGATCCCTCCAACCCTATAAAAGGGGCCAGTCTCCACGGTGTGAGTTGAATTGAATTTGTTGTAAGACGGGAGGGACCTCTGAATGGCTCCCTTGATTCACCTGCATGGTGTCGCAGCCCAACTGCCTGAACTAGTTTTATTTTCCCGAGTTTTATTAATAAAAGTGTTACCCCAATTTGCGGGGTTCCACTAAGAATCAACCAGGGTCTTTTGAGTAATTTTTAATTTTTCACATCCAAACCACCCTTATTAATACATTGAACTTGTAATTGTCTGACATTACCCCCCACAAGAGTGGTAGGGATTTAAGGTTGCAAAACCTTCCATGTACTTGGTTAATAGTAAGGCCATAAGCAAGGCAGTTAATGGAATACTCATCCCCTCGCTTATAGGTGATACCAAAAGGCCCTTCCTAGATGGAACCAAGTTTTTCCTTTCTAGGTTTGATAAGGTTGTGGTAGTAGAGTGCAAAATATGACACTTGGAAGGAAGAGAGGTGGCTGGACCTCGTTGGCCGCTTGGTCCTCTTTAATTACAGTTTTTGCTAAATTAGTCATCTCCTCAGACTGTAACTGGATGATGTGCTGCAACTTCTTCATGGCAGATCTGGATCAGTCCTAGAGGAGAAAACATCTTTGGTATGTAAAGCAAGCACCCCAGGTTCTCACCCATATAACGCATGGAAAGGAGACATCTTAAGGATGTGATGGTAGCTAATGCGGTAAGCCATGAGGACACTGGGTAAGTAAAGATACCAGTGGAGAGGTTCAGAGTTAACCATTTTTCCAAAGTATAGAGACCAAGGTCCCATTTGCTTATTCTACGGCACCATTGGTGGGCGGTTTATAGGGAGCCAAAAAGAGTTGTTGTGCTCCCTAGGAGGTGGCGAAGAGTTTTGCCACTTGGGAGGTAAAAATTTTCCCATTATCATAAAGGAGGACCTGGGGGAAACCATGCCGCATAAAGATATATTGATTTAGGAAGGTGGCATTAGTTTTAGCATTCTGAGTGGGGTGAGCAACAGCTTCAACCCATTTAGTAAAATGGTCAATCATGATTAAGATGTAATGATTACTGCCGGTGGTCTGAGGTAGAGGACCTACCACATTAAAACTTATGTTATGAAAAGGTTACACGGCGTTGTGGGTTGATACCAATATTTTTTTGAAGTTGTATTGTTTTTTACAGGTCAGACAGGCATCCAAGGCTTCCGTTATGGTTTCCATGATGCCCTCCCAGTAGTACCGCTCTTTTACCCACTCATAGGTTTTGCGTACTCCACCATGTCCCATGATTGTGTGAGACTATAAGATGACAGGTACTCGCTATGACAGATGAAGATAGGGCAATCAATCTACGCCTAATTTCCTATATAACTTCCCAATATCCACCTTTGTGTTGCGAGAGTGCCATGCTAGCATCTTTTGTACTGGTTCAACTTCATCAGCTCATGAATAAGGATTCATTAGGAGGTCATGCAACCTCTCTGCTTCGCTATTTTTAAGGTGAAGAACGGGCAGCCGTGTTAACCCATCAACATTCATATGGCGCGTCCCAGCTTAATGCTCAATAGTCATATTGTAGTGCTGGAGCTTAAAGACCAGAGAGCCAACCTCCCAGTGGGATCTTTCATATTCTGTAACCACTTTAATGAGGCGTGGTCAGTAATTACTTTGAATGATGTCCCATATATATAAAAGGGCAGTAGTATTTGACAGTAAGCACGACAGCCAGGCACTCTTTCTCTGTGACACTTATTTCGCACTAAGCTTCTAAAAGCATTTTTCTGGAGTAGGATACGGGATGACCAACCCACTAACATCTAACTGAGCCAATATAATTCCAACGGCGCAGTCAGATGCATCCATGAATAACATGAAGGGCCTGTCATAATCAGGGTGATGGAGGATATGCTTTTTTTCATCAACTCCTTTAGGGTCCCAAACGCGGCTTTTTGTTCAGCACCCCAATGAAATGGAGTGTTCTTAGCCAAGAGACATTAGAGGCGCTCACTAAGCTGGGCAAACTTGGGGATGAATTGATGGTAATACCCCATCATGCCCAAGAATACTAGAATGTCATGAAGGGTTTTGGGAGTGGGCATCTTGGATATTGTTTCAAATTTATCCTTTAGAGATTTTATCCCCTCTTGTGAGATGGCGTGCCTGAGGAAGTCCAATTTATTTTGGAAAAAGTACATCTAGAGGGCTTCAGATATATGTTGGATGCCCGCAAGCATTGAAACGCCTCATTAAAGTGCATGAGATGCTCGTTGAACATCTTGGAGAAGACTGTGATTTCATTGAAGTAGACAACACAAAGCTCAGCTTAAGGTCCTGGAGAATATAATCCATTGCCTCTGAAATGTAGAAGGCGCATTACATAACCCCTGAGGTAGCTGAATGGTTTGTAACAAACCCTCACTGCAGATAAGGGCGCTTTTCTTCTGATCCTGTGGAAAAAGGTCCATCTTCCAATACCCGCTATCCAAGTCCATGGCGGAGAAAAATTATACCCAGAGAGTTGGGCCAGAGCATCATCAATGCGGGGTATAAGGTAGCTGTCCATCTTGGTGAGTTTATTCAGCTTATAGTAGCCATCAATAACCAATGACCTCCATTTTTATTTTATATCAAAAGTTCCACGGGGATGACCAAGGGCTTTGGGTAGGCACCAACAACCCAGAGTCCAGCAGCTGTTTGAGCTCCTTCCGCATCTATAGCTCCTCAACTTTGGATTTTTAGTAGGATTTGGAGTGGATAGGCCAAGAATCACCAACGTCAATGGTATGAGTCCAACCCTTCATGTGCTCATAGTCTGTTTCAGAGGTAGAGAAGCTGTCGCTATAGTACTCCAGTAAGATGTGGTCTTTATCCAGCTCGGTTGGGGTTAGTTTATTGGAGATATGAATGAAAGATAGGTTACATAAAGACTGGTAGGTGGGTAAACTCATATATGCCATAGATCCAATACAGTGAACTTGCTTTATTTCCTCAAGGGGAATCATCATGCCTCTTCCAATCTCCTGATGCTTTTTTGATTATATCTTTTTTGGTGAGATTCCCTAACAGAAGGTTGTTGGGTCGTTGATAGGCAGGGTCTAGCATGCCGGCAAAACTCTGGGCTCCAAAAACTAATTTTGTCAATGCTGGTTAGGTGAAATAAGAAGTTGTGGGGTTTGAAAGGTATTCTCAGTGTCAACTACCAGTTGTTCACCCACTTTGATTATGCCCTCTTCAGAAGCATAAAAAGGGATACCCTTGAGGGCGTCCACTGATTGAGGCAACATTTTTGTATACTGTCCTGCCGCGGTGTAATGTTAAGATAAGGCGGAAGAGGAGATCTCAACTGTGCAAGCATATTCCTTTCTATTAAGCTCATCATTTGTCAGAATCAGTGGAACCGCGTAGTTAAGCAAGGAGAGATAGCCCTTCTTTAGGTTGGTAACACCTTTAATTTTGAGCAAAAACTGGGTACCAATGAGTAGATTATAGGTACTTTTTGGCCAAGGCCACCACTGGAGCTGACAAAAAGAGCTTCCCAAAAAGATGGGCAGAGAAGAGTAGGCTCCAATGGCATGAGTGTTGTTTGGCCCCGCAGTTCCAAACTCTTGTGTATAGTCGAGGTCAGGGGCCCACTTAATTTTCTTTCATAAGCTTTGATGACACAATGTTCAAGGGGGATCCAATGTCAAGGATAGCAACGACTTTTACTTCGTTGACAATTATCTCCACTTTTGTTAAGGTTCCACCCAAGATGGGGAAAGAGAGAGGACCGCCTTCAGCTGGAGTGTAGAAGCAAGGCTTTTAGAAGTTTCAAGGAAATTATCCCAGATAGACTGCAGTGTATATACACTCTGAGTGGATCAGATCATCGTGGCAAAGAGTTGGTCAGCGTCACTGGAGGTATCAATAACCTCTAGACCTCTCAGCACCTGATAAAGGTATGTTTTGCGGGTATCCTAGCCATATCCACTCTTTCTGGGTTCAATTAGTCACATACCTCCATTTCACCTGGGGCTCCTAGGACATAGTGACCGACATCTTCAGAACCCCTTCAGATTTGTCGTTAGAGGGATTCTCTTTGAACATCAATGACTCCATTGGCTGGGAGGTAAGATCAGAGTTTCCCTTATTGCAGAAGAGGTCCTGGGGGCGCTCAGTTACTTGGATAACATTTGAGGAGACGCTGTGATAGTTACAGCTCTACATTTAACCTTTGATGCAGGGGGTTTGGGATGCCCCATGGCTACAGATTTTGATCTAGAGATAGTTGAAGGAGATGCCGAGGGGGATAGCATCGTGGAAGAGGAGAATTCACTACGCCAGCTTCAGGTCAATCACCAGATGTGTGCTTTTGGGAAACAGGCGGTTTAGCATAAAGTGACCTGATCATTTAACTCATTGTTAGTGGGGGAGATTGGCACCCATGAAAGGGTTTTAGGTTGAAGAGCAGGCTTTGTAACCACTTGAGAAGACCGCTCTGAAAAAAAAAGAAGAGCAAGGAAAGGGACGACGGCTTTCAACTGAGCTTTTTGAGCTGAAGACGAAGGAGAGCACTGCCCCATCACAGCCATGATATTTGGGCTATCCTCACATGACGGAGGAGCACCTTGTCGATGCAACTTTGCGGAAAAGTGGTTCCAGAGGGAGATAGCCATTGAAGTGTCTGGAGGAATTTTTTTAGATTATCTCCTCATAGCGTTTTGAATGAGTAAGTTTATGAAAATCAGCCACGGCTAGCAGAGCCTCTTTGATATCCCATACAGTTTGGAAGGTGCGCTTAGCGCAGAGATATGCATTGGTAAATGGGGATGAGCTGCTAAAGCAACCATGATAGCAGCAATGGCATCATCTAGAGGTAACAGTTTGGCAAGCAACATAGGTTGAGCTTTACTATAAAATCGCTCAGCAAAGAGGGGATCAATTCTCCCTCTTTCAGACTAAGTCATATAAAGGCCTGTTTTTGCCGTTGTAAACTCTGTAGGGAGCTAAATTCGTCAATAAGTGCTTGTTTCACCTCCGCCAGGTGCCAAGAGTGACCATAGTGAGAACCATCATCTCTTGAGCCATATGACTCAAGCAGGGAAGGTTGTTTTAAATTTCTGCTGGTCAGTTGCTCCTTCCATTGCAGATTTATACACAAAGAGGAAGGTTACAATACTGCCCTCGCCTGGGATAGACTTGTCCCTGAAAGGGGGTTTGTGAATGGTGGGAGAGTCTCCATAAAAGCCTTGATAGGGGTGCAGCTCAAGCTTTTTAAGTTTGGACAAGGCACTGGCTAGCTGTAGTTCTAATGCAGTTATCCTAGACTCAGCCTTAATGGGAAGGTTGTGAGGGGTAGTCTACCCACCAAGCTCCATTTTTAATACATTTTATTGTGGTGTACAGGCTCACTTGTATTGAGCAGCACTTGTTGGAAATTAGGCTTCTATTTTTCTCGCTGGTGCATTATAGCCTAGATTCCAAATATAAATTGCGGGAAATTTTGTTTCTCTACTGCAAGAAGAAAATTTAGGGGTAAGTTGACCACTTATTTAAAAAATAAAAAAAAGTTGAAATAATTAAAATGTTGGTTTTTTATGTTTTTATTAGTAATCACCCAGGGATAAAGAAACAAACCCTTTTAATAAGTTGATACTTAATATTTAAAGTGTCAAGGCTTGAAGTTCAGATAGCTTAGTTAATTTCAAATTAGGTAATATGGACGGTGGACCTATTGGGTCATTCAAAAAACGCCTTACTTCAGGAAACGGCTAATGGAGGGCGATGACAGGTAGTTTAGATCTGCAAGGTAGGGTTTTGATATATTTTACCTAATCATTTGATGGAAATATATTTGCACATTGCGAGAATCCTTCCAGCCCTATAAAAGGGGCCAGTCTCCACAGTGTGAGGTGAACTGAATTTGTTGTAAGACGGGGAGGGATTTCTGAATGGCTCCCTTGAATCACCTGCACGGTTGTCACAATTCAACTGACCAAACTAGTTTTATATGCCCAAGTATAATTCATAAAAGTGTTACATCAATTTGTGGGGTTCCATTAAGAATCAATCAGGGTCTTTTGGCTAATTTTTTTCATCAATCGTCTCTGAACCACTTTATAAATATATTGACCTTGTAACTGTCCAACGTCTATTTTATCATTGACTATGTAGAGAATTTGGATCTCAGCTCAATTTTTAAAAGAGTTCATCACATAATAATTTTTATATAATAAAAGCAGGTGTGTATGTGTGTCAACGTCCAGCCAAAACTACATCATGTAGAGCTTTTAAAGTTTGTATATAGGTGGGCATGAGGGGTCCATGTGCACCTCAAATCCAGAGTTTATAATTTTACTAAAGTGAAATAAAAAGTTATATATATAAGAAGTGAAACTTTATGTTTTTAATGGTAATTGGTACCTGTTGTGGATGAGCAGTTTGATAATTGTTGATTTGATAGTTTAGATGGGTTTATTGTGTGGTTGGTGGTCATTTGGCTAATTATCAAGTTAATCGTTCTAGTAAGTAGTAAGTGATTGGTTGATTCAATATTTTAATGGGTTTACAAAGTAGTTGGTAAACTTAGGCTAATTAATAGGTTTAATTGGTTTTTAGAGAGTGGTTAGTAGTTTTTGGCTGATAGATAAGTTTGTTTGCTCTCAAACTTGTCAATGGCCATCTACCAGTTTAAATGAACCACTAAAATTTCATTAATGTTAAAGTAACACAAAACAATGCTGAGTAAAACGGGCTATCAACATGATATAAAATCTAACGTAATCATTTAAAATTCTTTGTAAATTAAACATGAGCAATGCCAGTTAATACTACTATTATTTTGTTGATTTAAATTTTCAGTTTGTTTTAACCATGACTGATTGGTTGGTGGCTTTTGGTTGATTCAATAGGACAATCAGTTTAAGCTGAGTGGTTTGTGGAATTTGATTATATTAATAAGTCAATGGGCTTGGCTAAGTGGTTGGTGATTATCTATAATATAAAAGACTATAATAATGATTAAATTCATTTGTTAAGCTATAAACATTATAGAAAATCATGGGAATCTGGATACTGGTAATTAAAATAAAAGGTAGTAGCAACTCCCATTTAAATAGCTATATGGAGGTTATTTGAAATCAGGGGCATAATACATTAAATTATCTCAATATTATTTGATAAAATACTTTGCTAAATTAAGAGGTGATCCATAGACTAAATCTTCATTGGGATATTTGGAAGTAAATTGGGGTTAAGGACATAACAACTCGTTAATCAGCATCTTAAAACTACAGCTCAGTCTTACTTTTAGATAACTATAACTAGTTGTCAAGGAAGTTATCTCTGTAAAGCGATGTAACATGTAAAGCTATCTCAGAAGGTCAGAGGGTCCCAGGTATCCTTAAGGGCCCATATGGCCACCCTCTCTAGGAGGTCCTTCTGTTCAGGATGATTCATATTGATTTTGATTCCGTCAAAGCTATAGAGAACTCCAGGGCTTTAATTTAAGCGTTGAAATACTGTTAAAGTATACATTATACTTAGATAAATATATATAGTTTCTTATTCGCCCCACAAGCTCAGAAAAGCAGCGAGATTAATTGGTTAGTGCTATTTTCATGTGATTTTCAACTAAAAATTAATTTTGCATAAAGATATCACTTCTCATACAAGTCTTATCATGCAAATAATAAGTTGAACTGTCTGCTTTTTAGTTTGCATAGCTTGTTTCTGTTAATTATAGCGATCTTTTTTATCCTTCACAAGTGACAAAACAGAATTTAAAGAAGTTAATAATTAAATTTTAAGCTTATAGTAGTTTTTATTTCTTTTTATAACGATGGAAGATTCTCACTATCTTCAAGAAATTTTATAAAGTCAATTTTAAAGTGTTACATGAATACTACATAGTTCAAGTTACCTCTACTTTTTACTATGAAAAGAAGGAGACCCATGCAGTTGTTGCATCAAAGAGAGTAAATTAGTGCACTATTTTTCGATGATTGCAGTCTCTGGGAATCATAGAATAAGTTAATAGCTGATTAATAGTTACAGATATTTCAGCAGGCTAAATTTAAAGGGAACAATTTGTAGAATTTATAAAGATTTTCAAAATAATATGAATAATAAACATGCCCCAGAAGATATATAGCTTCTAGTTTCCACTTTATTATTCCATTAAAATAAACTAGAAATGAAGTAAAGTAAAAAATTAATCACTTTATACTAAAAGGTACTACTTCATAACGGATCTTGGAAAGCCCTTGATGAAAGCACAAAAATTTGGTGAAGCTTATAAGGCATGGGGATAAAACTCAAAAGTAAAATACTAAACTTGTTCAGATGATATTAATAAGCAAAGATTATAAGTATTTTAAATTTTATAGATGAAAGTTTGGAAAGTCAAGATGATAGGTTTGGGGTCTAGTGTCAAGAGAGTTTCTGACCTTTCCTGTTACCAAAGAGGTGAAGAGAATACACACCCAAACATCCAGAAAATAAAACACTAGTACAAGATATATAGAACATAGTGGAAAGATTCTGATACCATTATGGCCAATGGAGAATATGTTAGAATTGTATAAATGGCCAGGTTGTCTAAGAAATAAAACACTGGCTTGGCTACAAAGAGGAGTTCATTGATAAGTGCAACTAAGTTTCTTAATTTTTTGGGGGTTCTAATACAAAGAAGTCCAGATTCTACCAACAGAAAAAAGGGATATGCATATAATTTTGTGAGAATAATATGACCCATATGATTCAAGACCTTTTAAGGAGTTCTGCACCAAGTCCAAACATAAGATTCATCTGAAATTTAATATATGGCTCAATATAGAAGTTGACCAACGAGTCTTTTAGTTTAGCAAAACTGACTATAAGAAAGTTGGAGAAGAAGGGCCATGGTCAAATTGCTGCAGTACTGAGCCAAATCTGGCCAATAAGATCAACTTACCCATTAATGTTGGCACTGTAACTTGAGTAGTCTAAACTCAAATTATAGATTGTAGTTGAATTTTACCAGATAAGATAATATGATATTTTAGAATAGGACTTGAATCCCCATTTTCTATTCAAATTTTAAACCTGTTCTTGTTAATTAAATAACCAGTAAAACTTTAAAGCCATAAATGAAACGCCAGTAACCCCATCATGGGAACCCTTAGAAAACCTGGGAATACTTGGCTCCTAACCATCATTGGCATATGATATGTTTTTAAAAACAGATAGTGCATCTAACTTTATCACTATGACCTCGACAAGTTTTTCCTTTTTCTACTATCTGTGCCCTCTATTATGTCATGGGAAATTACATTACCCTCTTGCTTTGTGAGTCAACACCTCACCCCCAGAGGCGTCATATAGAGAAAATTATAAGCAGGGCAAGCTTCATAGCGGTGATTTTGGGGGTTGCCTTGGGAACTACAGTATTGATAAAGCGCTTGTGGAATATATTAATGAAGTCTTGCACATGACTATAACTGAGGGATGGAATTCAGCTGTTTTCAATGGTGTCAATTCATTTACATGTTACTAGGTACTCAAGGCTTTTTTACATGATGGAAGGCCAACATATCCTCTAATGCATACTCAGGTGCCTCATCTACAAGATATGACTCTGTGGTCTCAGGAGAGTGACCTCAAACAGATTTATGTTTGCTCTTAAAATTTTGCAAAGATTTGAAGCTTTATGGAAGATCAAAAAGGTAGGAGGCATGATTAACTTTTCTAACAATTTAGTAAGAGCTTATAAACTTTGGCCTTAAGTATTTTCACAGCTGCTTTATTGAGATGTTATCAGCATTGAGCAACACAAGATCTCACTCCATACCTAGGCCATAACTTCCTCTTAGCATCTGCGCTCACCTTGTTGACTTTCATGGCAACTCCCAAGTTTGTGTTTACCTCATGGTGTACTTTTCTGATGAAATTTTCAAAAACCACCTTAGCTCCAAATTTGGACCCACAACTGAGTCCATTTTAACGTGTGATAAAGCCATTGTTTACAAAAAATAGAGAATACCAAAAGAATGGCGGGCGTTGTTGGAGCTAAATTGTGCAGAAGGAAGGTGAGAGGCCCAATCTGAATGAGAAGTAGCCATGCAATAATGCAATATTGTTTTAAATTTGGTCACTTTTTCTTTCTGCCTTTCTGAAGATGGGTGGAAAGCATAAAACATCGAGGATGAATTGTAAATTCTTGAACAACATTTCTAAAAATACAGACATAAACTGGGGTCAAAGTTGCTAATGATCTCTAAAGCCACGACAAAGGTAGAGAAAATTTGAAAAACGAATAATTTTGCCATCTGAGCCGCAGATTTAGTGGTTAGATATGGAATGATTTAGAAAACTTGTTGATTTGGTTCACCACTA
Source organism: Massospora cicadina (assembly GCA_022478985.1). Classification (NCBI taxonomy): domain Eukaryota; kingdom Fungi; phylum Entomophthoromycota; class Entomophthoromycetes; order Entomophthorales; family Entomophthoraceae; genus Massospora; species Massospora cicadina. Next base: position 48,645 of record JAKSZP010011928.1, read on the forward strand.
CCATGATAACATCATACCCATCAGAGAGGGGTAATTACACAAATAAAATCAACTAAGAGGAAAGTCAAAGGTCTCTTTGCTTTCTGGATTGGTACCAACAAGCCAACGAGGGGCTGAAGGTTTGCTTTTATCTTGTCTTTGACAAGGCACTACTTTGTATAATGAGCAACCTGTACAGAAATTACTTTTTTAGTTATATGTATGGTAGATAAGCTCCAGGGACTTTGCCTTTTCAGGGTGCCCTATAGCTATACCAACATGATGTCCCTTGATTATCTCTAGGAGAAAGGATCCTGTGGAAACCTATAATTATCCCTTGAACTTTTCATATTGTCCTATAGATGATACACTTTTGTGATATCCTCCTGATTCAAGTTGCATTTGGTGAGAATTATGGTATATTTGGCAGATAGAAACTGATATATTATGACCTCTCTGAAAATACCATACTCCCCTAGATTCTCCAGAGAAGAAAGAACTAGGATGCAAGAAATGGTAGAAGATTGCTTAGATATAAAATTTTGCATAGAGGAATAACCAAGTGTATGTTATGCAACTTCACTTTCTTGAGATAAAGAACTAAGGAAGGGTTCCAGCTCATAGCAACAGCCAAACCATTTTCCTTTCATTTTGTGAACTCATAAAAAACACAAATTGTACAATGATCTGATGCCAGCGAGTTTAGCATGAGATCAGGACATGAGGAGCTCAGTAATACAGCATATCTCAAAGATCAGTACAAATGTGGAATGGCTGGTAGGAACCTTGTAGATGGTGGCACCAGTAAGTTGACGCTTCCAATAACACCAATAATTCTTTGTCATAAACAATTTTATTTAATTCAGGTAAGAATACTTTGGGATAAATATCCTATGAGATTCTCAACTCCGTCTTTCCCCAATTGTAACAGAGCAGCAGTAATAACAAAGTTGGAAGAATTGCTAGCCACTATAAACTAAAATCTGGATTTAAGAAGTGAAGAACTTATGTGGAGAGCAAAGCGCACTTCACTTCCTGGAAGGCATCCTCCAGAGCAAACGACCACTGAAGAGTTTCTGCTCCATTGTCCTATACAAAGGTTCAGCTGCTTTGAAAGTTATAAAGTAAAAACTTCTCAAGGATGGTGCAAATTTCCAAAAAGTTTCCTAATTTTTTAGCTAAACTTGGCATGAGCCAATCACAAATAACCTTCTCTTTATCCATGGAGATCAGATGACCTTTGTCAAAAATAATGTTGCCAAGGAAGGTGACTTGGGAATTAGATAATCACACATACTGATTTTCAGCTTTAAGTTTGACTCCCAACGTTCGACCACTTGCCATTAGTGGGTCTCATAGAATTCTTGTACAGGGGTAAAACCAGTATGTTTTACATATATGCCAGAAATTACACCTAATGACGCTCCTAGCGCTTCATTAATAAAACAATTAAATTTGCAGGCTTTTTCTTAGGACCAAAAGGCATGGCCCAAAATTGGAAAATATCTTTCCTGGTACAGATTGCAGTAAGTTTTTAATGGACCTCCTAAAGTGGATCTGGTTAAAGGCGTTCAAGAAATCCAGATTAGAGAATACTTTGGCTTTCTCCACATAATATGAAACTTAGCCTTCATAGAAAAAGGGATTAAGATTAAGTATGGTGACATCATACATGTTACCATTAGCTATGCAAGGACATATAGTACCATCTGTTTTTCCACAAAGAGGAGTGGTGAGCATACTGGAGAGTTACGCTAAGATATAGACATTTAGAACAGTTACTAAGTAACCCAACCATTTAACGCTGCCACTTTCCACAAAGTCAAAGGGTAGATTGGGGAAGAGTGAACCAGGTCAACCATGTGTTTTTATGTCACAAAACAACTCATCTTGATCAGGTAAGACATTTGCAGAAGATGCATCAAATAAAAACTCTTAACTTTTCAAAAAGGAAGGTAAGGGAACTTCTGGAGTGGGCTTTGCTGGAGATGCAAATCTGAGGTTAAGTAAATTAGGAAATTCTAGCAAATTTCTAAGGGTGCTTATTTTAGACATGGTTATTAAAGTTCCTTCTCACTCAGCAAGAATAAAGTCAAGATATTGGCATTTAAATAGGTTCTGATAAATTTACGCCACCACTCCATTCCAAAGATAGTTGGATAAGTAGATTTTTGACTTCTAAGAAGTTATTAACCATGTGGTATGTCACAATTATGATATGACTGGATGTTAATTGTGGGACAGCTAGGGCGGAATGGGAAGAATCCGCCAAACATGATATCAGTTACGATTCTTCAAGTGCCTCAAGACAAGGCGATATTGGGATATAATGGGTTATAACTTGTTGCCTCTAAATAAGGCGATAAGGCAATAAGGCGATGTCGACATTCACCAAATATGAAGTCAATCACTTAAAGATCAGGGCAATTGAGAATTAGAGAATAACAAGCCAAAATCGAGGAGAATTAGCAGAAGAGAATAGTCCAAGCCATGAGAGTGGTATTGTCTGAAGTCGCTGTATATAATCAAGATGGGTGATTAAGAGAGGATATGTTGTTAATAGTAGAGAGAGCGGGACAGCAAATGTTGCTGTATTTATTAAAGTAAATAGAAGAGTCGATTGGGGCAATTGCTCCTATTTTTAGTATATTTTCAAGTGTGTCTGAAGGACCAATGATCCCCACATTGTCTTTCTGTTGCTCAGTGGGTTTGATCTGTACAAATAATATGGTGGATCCTAACAATACCATCCGATTTTATAACAGTGGTGCTCACTACAGGGGGCCCATTGATCAACCACTAAGTACTATGAAACTCCAGTCGCCAGCCATGTCTTACACAGCCTGTGTTACTGAGGAATCTTCACGAAACTCTACCAGCTGGGTATGAGGAACTCAAACTTACATTAGACGCAGTGCTCAAAAAACAGGATGAGCTCCTCCGAGAACAAAATGCTGCCATGCACCAGCTTGATAGCACATTTAGCCAAATGCAAATTTTGGGACAACAAAACAAAGAATTCGCCAACCATTTGGATGATACTACCAAATGGCTGCAGTATGCAGAGCAAAAATTGACCAGCGCCTCTCGGTCTTCTCACTGGGATGAGGATGACCATCAAGAGGGGACATCATACAAGAAAGAATATGACGCTGGCCAGAGCTATTACACCCAGGATGGTAGTATGGGATATGACTATGAGTTGGAGCACCAATTCCCTCAAGTAATGGCAGTGCCGCCCATGGAAGAAGGTCATTCTACCCCTGAAGCGGCGGAGATCCCAAATTCCACTGGTCCAGCTTCTCATTGGGAAACTGCTTTCAGATCTTGACCCATTCCTCAATATGGGCCATAAAACTGTGAACAGGATGAAGAGGTTAATATTGAGAAACTACTTCCATTTGATCGAAATGGGAACATTCATGGTTTCTTCAAATGGTTTGAATTTGCAGCGAAAGGTGCATCTGATAGATGGAAGGCTAAATAGTTGATATCTGCTTGGACGTCGGGAGTGTAAATCAAGTCACCTGTTACCTCCCAAGTAGCTCTGTCACCTATAAGGATGTGAAGGATACCATACTTCGCCTGTTTGGGGGTATCTCAAAGATGTCACAGCGGAAAGCAGAATTCTTAACAATTGGATTCTGCCAAAATAAGACTCTCCTGAAGCTCACTGATTGATTTACAATGGAAACCCATGTGATGATTGGGGCATGGTACTTAGCAGAAGCTGACGTGTGCATTGCCATAAACTTCGCAGTGAAGCCATATTGAGAGCTTCACAATGTCATTTTGCCACTTCTGGATAATGACGTACCTTTGCTCAAGATTGTACAGTTTTTGCGTCACATATCCCCTAACTTCCCACTGCCAAATATGGAACAGAAGACTACTGCCTCTACTGCACCCTCTTATTCAGGAGAATACTCTCGTCTGACTCCAGTTCCATTTAGCAATCTTCAGCCTTTATATAACTCTGCGCCTCATCCTTGGCTGAATTATATTTAACAATTTTATCAGAATCAATGGACTGGTCACAAAAACTGTCAGCAACCCTGCTACTGACCAGGACCTAGCTATGCCAAACATCAAAAATCTTCTTACCAACCTGTGCCTGGTTACGCCAAACAACCCCAAACTTTCTGATCTGGACCCTCTTATGACAATTAAGGATGTGGCTCTTATGGGGTAAATGCTATGAATGCGGCCACCCTGGTCATTTGGCAAAATTCTGCCATAACCTCTGTGTGAACTACGTACACTAAGATCAATACTATAAGGGAAAAGATGGAGCGGAGTAGAGATGAGACCCTCTAATTACGCAATATCAACCCAAAAAGTCCCTGAATCAATAGTAGTATATCCTGCAGAAGTCCCTCAGTATGATGACGGACTTTTATATCAGCATCCAGTTGGAGGAGTAAACGTAGTGACATGAGCTCAAGCCAAGGCGGTGGTGGAAGAAGAGTACCAAGAACAACTGAAGCCATATTCCTGTCAAATGCTTGATCAAGCTTCCTCAGACAAGCTCAATCTGCCATGGATGCGCCAACTCTGAAAGGAGTAAACGTCGCCCTTCTGGTAGATGCCATTGTCAAAGAATACCCCCAAGTCGGTGAGGGGATAATGAGTTTTCTTGAAAAATGGGATCCCATAAATGTCCACATATTAAACAGTCAATATTCTTCTTAGTCTGAGTGTACATACTGTGATATTTTTGTAGCAAAAAATAGGGTTCGCGCTATAATAGATACTGGTGCTCCAGTCAACATAGCTTCCACTAAATTGATGGCGAAGTTGACATTAAAACCTGATGTGAACCATCAAATGGTGTACGGAACTGCTGGAGCAGTAAGCACCATCTCTGAGTGGCTTACAGTGCGCTACCTCTGCGCTTTGGGTCCATTGTCATTGTATCTCCAGCGATTGTGCAGCCAAACAAAAACTACAACCTGTTTATCAGAACCACTTTCCTGCGCTGTTTTGGGGCTGTCATTAAATGATGAAGGAGACCCTCGCCATTCTGGGCTAGCGGATCCCAATTTACTTCACCATTAGCGGTGTACTGAATAATCTGGTGCATATGAGCCATATCAACCTTGCCTATAGTGACAGGGTGATGCCAGTTTGCTATCACCGACTAAAGCTCAAGACTTGGCGCCTTCCCCAGCAGATATATGAATATCAAGGAGACCTCTTCGAGCTTCAGGGCCCATATCTATTCCTTCTGGACATCAAGTCTTAGTGAACACCGAGTTAGAGGTGGAAGTGCCTATTGGGTATATGGGGAAGTCATTGGGCTCTATCATCAAATGAGGTTTGAGCTGCATGTGGCTCCAGGGATTATACTTCCAGGACATGGAGAGATTAAGGCTTTGTTAGCAAACCTCCAGAGTGAACCAATGCAAATCCGCTGAAACCAAATTGTAACGTACTTACATTTGATTCCAATACATGAGGTCCTTTGGGTTCATGATTTCAGGTCATTGGACAAATTTGGTCTACCAGTTGAGGCACCGACCAGCATACTAACAGTGGTACTGCAGAGTGATTTAATAGGAATGTCAGAAGAGCAAAAAGTCCAAGCAATAGCTTTATTTCAGAAGTACAAGGGGATTTTCACTGTCAACAATCACGACTTAGGATGTGCTCAGGGGGTGGTCCATTGAGTAGACACAGGAGATCATCCCCCTATAAGATCCTGGACAATCTGCTGATCAAGGGCAGTGGAAGATGTTTTTACTAACGAAATTGACAAGTTTTTAGAGCAAGGGGTGCTTGAACCATCCAAAAGCCCATGAGATTTGCTCATTCTGATTGTAAAAAAGAAAGGTGGCACCAACTGCGTAGTAATAGACTACCGGAAGCTCAACAGTATTACAAAAAAGGACTCATACTCTTTGCCAAGGATTGACAATGCTTTGGATTGATAGGGGAAGCTCGTTACTTTTCAGCAATGGACTTGATATCAGGTTACTGGCAAATCAATTTACACGTGGCAGAACAGGAAAATGCGCTATAATCACCTCCAAAGGCCTTTTCTTTTGATGCGGATGCCTCAAGGGCTGTGCAACGTCCCATCTATGTTTCAGCAAGCCATATATACTATTCTTGGTGACCTGAAACTGTCAAGAATCCTTGTATACCCCGACAATATTAACGTTTTCTCTCAAACCTTTTTGTAGTATATTGATAATATAGAAGCAGTATACCACCAGCTGGCTCAGGCGAACATTAAAATTAAGCTTCAAAAATGTAAATTCTTCAAAGATCAGCTGGAATACCTAGGGTTCTGGTAGAATCTAAAGGGCTGAAATAACAGCCAGCTAAGGTGGAGGCCATCAGCAAATTGACTATACCTAATAGTAAATGTGACATACATGTATTTTTGGGTATGGTTGGTTACTACCGGCGCTTTATACCTAATTTTAGCTGTATTGGGGGCCACTATTCGAGTTTTTAAAAAAGGATGCTGTGTTTGAATGGATGGAACGTTGTCAATATACTTTCAATACACTTCATATGGCGTTGACCAGTGCACTGGTGTTATGCTATCCAAACTTTGATTGGGAGTTTATCATTCAGATGGATGCGTCCCTTTCCGCTGTTGGGGCTTTACTTTCTCAGAAATATGACAAGAGAGAGGAGCATACAGTAGTATACTGTGTGTCAAAGTCTGAACTGCCATGAGCGTAATTATACTTTGACTGAGTGGGAGTTCTTAGTAGTGATCTTTGCATATAAGAGATTCAGATTCTATTTGAACGGGGTAAAATTTAAAGTTGTAACAGATCACGTGTCATTATGCTGGTTGCAGAACCTCAAAGAGCCTGAAGGCCATTTGGCAGAATGTGCTTTTGTTGGGATTTTTGACCATATTCCCAGCCTTTTAGATTACCTGGTATCACTAGGAGAAAATTTCCTAAGGCGAAGTGAATCAGAAATTGGTTGGCCCGAGTTTCAGAGGAACTACATTTGGGGGATTTTGAGATATTCGCCTGGTCATATCCATCAGGGATCAATCTGGATGAATACTTAAGATCTCATCGGGTGGAGTTGCCAACAGAATAGGGGCATCTGATAGTGATTAACTATCTGGTGTACCAATTGGGATTGGTCATGTTTCATCACTGACTGATTGGAAATGAATAGTGAGTTGTGAGGCAAGTGATGCCACCTGCAACTAGCAAATTGATTGGTTGGTGAAGTGACCTGCCATAATGGGTAATAAGTACTGTTACTAAGCAGGTTGCTAGCCAATTATGGTGGAATACTTGAATTGAGAGGAAAACGTTAGGGACACATTTTATGACTCTTTCCGCTTGAGGTCTTGAGGATGTCCAACAACGTAATCCTACCCAGGATGGAGAAGACCATTGCTTCTGAGATGAGGATGGGTGATTCAATGGCAACGGCTGCCATCTCATTGAAGAGGTGTCAACCTTGGGTTAAACACCCAAATACCCTACTATATAATTCCCTTGATTTACTATAATAAAAACATTATTATTATCATCTATGAAAGCATTATAATCTACAGTTATATTATAAATTTGGTGTATAGTTAGACTATCAGCTTCTATTGTGTCATTCTATCTCAAGGATATTATTGCAGAAGGCAATAATTGGAAAACTCTCAGAGAGAAGAGTAAAGACCAAAGCGGGGATCTATAGATGAAGGAAATTCAATCAGGGATAGCTTCTGACTGTGTGTTGGACTGAGAGAAACTGTCACCAGGGTATCTTAACAAAGATCAGGTGGACAAGATTATAGGGAATGAATACCTATGAGTATGACTTACAGTGTATTTAATCAGAAATACTGGCCGAGCGTTGGGCCAAATAATAGTTCAATCTCAACTATGGATAATAGTCTCCATACTATTATCAATTAATACATTTTATACATTGCGACAAAGTGCACAAGGAAATTGAACTTGTGCAGTAAAAAGGTGACTAGGTTGAAAGCTGATAATCAACATAGAGTAAATTTTTACAAGTTGGTGCTCACTACAGGGGTAGTTGAGTAAAGGATCAATTATAATGTCATATAAAGAAGAACTACGCAAGCTGTGGACTGAGATCGCCACTGTGAACCAGAATGCCTTAAACTCAGTGGACCATTGGGAGTTTGCAGCCTTGAAAGAATGAGTTGTCAAAGTGGAGGAAGGAGTAGAGAATGTAGCCAACTTTAGGAACGAGTTATCCGGCAAAGTGAACTCATTGAAGAAGTAAGAAGGGGACCTTGTTCGAGAGGTCCTATATTTGAAAATGGAGTGAGAAGCAGATCGCGTTTATTTAAGAAAGTTTGGTGTGGATATCAAGAAATTGATCAAAGAAGTGGAGGAACTAAAAGCTCACAGATGTGCTTGTGAGCCTGATATGGCCAGCGATGCCAAAGAGAGAAGTCCTTGCATGATACTTGGGAAGCTGAATGCCCCAAGAAATATGCCGCCTGCCTTTAATGCCATTTCGGAGATGATGCCTGAAGTCACTCCACAAGTTAGCCAAGTAGCTGAACCGAGAGATTTGGCCCAAAATGACTCGGAGGAATTTAGAGCAATGTCAAAAATTGCCAACATTCCATCAGGATAATGCCCCAGCATTTTTTTCTGACTGTTCAACATGACTTTGAATGGCTATGGAGATCATCAAAAGGCATTGATGGTCATGAACTGCCTGGAAACCAACTTTCAAAACCTAGTGTTACCTCACCTGGAGGGGGACAGCTGGTTTTATGCCGAGGCAAAGGCAGGCTTTTATGAAGGAGTTTGGGAGTCCAAGCCGCATGTTGAAATGCAAGCAAGAATTTATGGGAATTCAGTTCCATAAAGACAAGTCTCTTGCTAGCTTTGCGGATCAAATTTCCAGGAGTTTCCAGATCCTGGCTGGAGAGAAAGTATTGGATGACTTTGATGCTAGGATTGCTTTGCAAGCGGCCCTTTGGCCCTAATGCAATTTGCATCATATGTTGTCTTCCATGTTCTTGACAGAGATAACTACCTCACAAATGGTAGACAACCTGAAGATTTTGGGAGTGACGTTCAATGCCCCAAACAGAAGCTTCAAGTCCAATCCAGTACAAAATCCGAGTCCCACAAAGGGAAATGAAGGAGCAAAGGAGGCTACCAATTGAACCATGTTGGAAAATAAGCTAAAAAATTCAGACAGATAAGCAAGAAAGAGAGGACCATACCAGCCGGATTGCAGATAATAGTTGACACAGGGTTGACTTTGAAGATTCCTGAGTTGTTGTATGGGGAGGTTGGAAGCCCCTGGAAGAAGTCCATAGTGGAGCCATGTGTGGCTCCTGGGATAATAATGCCGAGCCATGGAGAAATATGAGTTCTCCTGGCGAATCTGAGCGAAAAACTGATGAAGATACAGAGAAATCAGATCATCACGTTTATTCATTTGATCCTGATGGCTGAATTAAGATGATTCCACAATTTTGGGTCTCTCAATGAAATGGGATTACCAGCTGGGGTAGCTGAAAGCATCAACCTATTGGTTGATTGGGAGCAGCTTGCTGATCTGCTGGAAGGCCAGCAGGAAGAAGTGCTCAAAAAATTTGAGAAATATTGGGAAGTGTTTGCTCAGGATGACCACAATTTAGGATGTGCACGAGATGTGATACACAAGGTTGACACTGGGGAAACTCTACCAATAAGGATGAGACCAATCTGATGATCATTAGCCACTGAAGTGGTAGTGGAGGATTAAATCAGCAAACTAGTGAAGCATGGCCTTCTAGTTCCATAGTCAAGTCCCTGGGTGAGTCCGATTCTGATTGTGAAGAAGAAGGATGGATTGAACCGGGTGGTGATTAAATACTGGAGGCTGAACAAAATTATGAAGAAGGATTAATATCCCCTATCGAGGATTGATGATGTGCTGGATCGTTTAGGAGAAGCAAAGTATTTCTCCGCAATGAATCTGATCTCAGGATACTGGAAGATCGACTTTCCAGAAGAAGACCAAGAAAAAAGCATGATTATTACCACGCAGGAGCTATATCAACTGACGCGGATGCCCCAAGGTCTCTAAAATGCGCCTGCGACGTTCCAGAGGGCCATGGATGCAATACAAAGCTACTTGAAGTTGTCATGTGTCCTGGTAGATTTGGACAATATCAATGTGTTCAGTAGAACGTTTACTGATCACTTACACCACTTGAAAGAAGTTTTTAAGAGACTGTCAGCGGCTAACCTAAAGATCAAGCCAAGGAAGTGCCACTTCTTCAAGAAGGAGCTTGAATACCTGAGATTTGTGATCAACGCAAATGGATTGCAGCTGCAAACCCAGAAGATAGCAGCTATAGAGCGTATGGCTGTACTGTAGAGTGTCCAAGACATCCAAGTATTCCTTGGGATGGTCAGATACTATGGAAGAATTATTTGGGACTTCGCCCAAATAGCCGAGCCTTTATTTCATTTTTTAAAGGATCCAAAAAAGGGTTGATATGGAATGAAGAGGCCCAGGACTCCTTCGATGAGTTATGCTAGTATTTGATAGATTTGCCAATTCTGAAATATCTGAATTTTGATTGGGAGTTTATCATCCAAACGATGCTTTGTTGATGGCAATCAGCGCCATACTGAGCCAAGTAGACAAACTTGGGGATGAGCATCCCGTGGCATATGTGAGCTGGACACTCTCAGCCGCTGAGAGGAACTACAATGTGATTGAGTGGGAATGCCTTGAAGTCATATATGCATGCAAGAAGTTTTGGGTGTACATCCATGGAACGCACTTTAAGGTGGTGACAGACCACTCTTTGCTGCGTTGGCTACACAATCTAAGAGAACTGGAAGGACAATTGGCTTGATGGGCACTTAAGATTCAGGTTTATGATTATGATATAGTCCACCAAGTGAGGGCTTCTCATCAGAACGCGGATGGCTTATCGTGGTTGCCAATGGTCCAGTTAGTATACCCGCAGGCAGATGAGCTATTCCAGAGAATGGTCGAAGGAAGAATTGGGGATGAGCCCTAAGAAATCCAAGGTGCACTTTGATAAGTGATGGAAAACACCAAGACTATGGATGGACAAGTATTCAAGATGATCAACAAGAAGCGGCTACTATTCTTGCAACCATCAGAAAGAGCAGCGATAGTACAAGCAGCTCACAAGGTTGTCAGGCACGGAGGCCTGAGGAAAACAACTGACCATATTCGCCAGTATTATTACTGGGAATCGATTAACTATGATGTCGCGGATCATCTGGCTTGTTGCATGGAGTGCCAGCTGCACAAACCACACAAGAATACAGCTGGATACTGACTGGTCCGCCCTGGATTTGCCTGGCACATGGTGTCCATTGACATGATGGGACCTCTAACGATGAGCACAGGGGGAGTCAAGTACATCATAGTTGCAATTGACCATCTGATGAGATGGATTGAGACAAAGGCCCTAACCAGAGTAGACGCTACCAGTACTGCGAGATTCATCCTGGATCAAGTAGTATACTGACATGGATGTCCACAAGTCCTATTGAGTGACAATGGGACCAACTTCACATCTCATGTGATCCCAAGGTTAAACAAAATAATGGGGATCTGAGGAGTCGTGTCAGTGACATACCAGCGGAGATGAATGGACTGGTAGAATGGGTCAATGGGACGCTGGCCATGACGCTAAGGAAGCTAGTTGCAGGGAAACTTCCGCGTGGAGAATGTACTTGAGTTTGGTGACGTTTGCCTCTAACATTAGTCATCATATGGCGACAGGAAAGATGCTGTTTGAATTATTATATGTAAGAAAGGCCGCGTTGCCACCGATTTTATATTCAGTGGTGGAGCCTATGTTGGGTATGAGTACCAAACAATACTTGAACTGACTGATGAGTATCCTGATCGATATGCAATTGCAAGCATTTGATAAAACCTTGAAGAAAAGGATATAAGCAAAATTGATGAATGACAGAATTGACTGGCTTTAAAAGAATATCGGTTAGTGGAAAGAGTTGCCTATTGCAATACACATGGTTTTGGACGAAGAAACAAATTAGATGCATTGTGGTTGGGTTCATTTAAATTAATCGCCAAGATGGCGACTGATGCTTACTCCATCAAGAATCTCTTGGATGGAAGAGTTGTAAATTGAGTCCAAGGTAAGTATCTAAAGCGTTGGATCAAGGAAAAAATAAAAAAGGTTTCTAAAGGGCTGATGAACCATTAAGTTGGTCATGTCCCAATGATTAGGTCAAGTCCAAAAAAAGGACCTATGAACCAATCTAGATGGTTGAGTCCAAAAAAGGACCTCTGAACCATGGAAAACTGGTAGATTTTAAGTACCCAGGACCTAATTTGGGGAAAAATGGACTGCTGAACTGAAACAAGGTCAAGTCCCATAGTAAAAAAGAAGAATAAAAAAAATTAATAAAAGAAATTTGGAAAAAAAGATTTTAAAATGTATAGATAAAAAAGCCAATAGATTTTAAGAACTTTTATTTTTATTAATTATACTTGGTATGGGGATTATTCCACCTATGTCACCTCTTGAGGGAGGGAGGATGGATCACGGTAGGAATAAACAGCCTGTCAAAATCAATATGTGATTGGACGCTTTTGAGGGCGAGACCTACACAAAACCAAGTTTGTTGAGCGGATGCCAAGCCCTGAGAAAAAGTGACTAGGGGAAAGAAATTGAGATGTTGGAAGATGCCAATCACGAAACCCCATAATGGGGAGGAAAGCAACAATAAAGAAAGAGGAAATTGGTGAATAACCCTGAGTAATCCTGATACAGCACCAGAGCTGAAAAATTTGTCCTGAGCACCTGCCAACTGTAACAAATGGTATTAAGCTGTTCTTTGCATTTCAATTCGGGTTTGGATCTTTAAATCCAAATCTTTTGTTTAAAAAGAATTTTGGTGTTTGTCAGGTTCAGGCGCTGGGTTGTGCCTCGCCTGAATTATTGATTAGGCTCTTGCGAGCTTAATCAATGGTTTGGGTGAGGCCCTGGAAGGGCGACCTTTAAGGTCAAGCTTACACAATTCTGAACTTCATTTGGAATTCTCTCTCTCTTTCTCTGGTGGCCTCAGGGCCGCCCTTACCTTATCTTACCTGATGATCTGCGCACAACAAGTTTTTGTCACGTCAACAAAAACTTGGGTTTTGGGGTTTTTTATATTAGTAATAGATTGGGTTTTTGGGGTTTGATCTCCCTCAAATATCAATCTTTTCCTTGGTGTGATCGCGGCATTAGATTATTGGGATTTTATTTGTCAGCAACTTTTTATTTGATAATAAATAAAATAAGGTTAATTCCAGGGTTTGCAACCTCACTTACCTATTTCATCTTTTTCTCACTTCGAATTTCCCTAATTCTGAGGTTTACTACCTCAAGAGTCCAGCTCACGCTGGACGTTTGGCGTGAATTGCATTAAACCTAAGGTAAGATGACAATTTAAAACAGGGATGTTTCTGACCGTTACACTGATGGGCTTCATCAAGGACACTGGACATATGGGCCAGCAACAAAGAAGAAATACTTGACGGGGGTTGACAAATCATGACCCCTATTAATGCCATCAGTAGAAGATACCGATGGGAAGCTCCAAGAGAAGAGATAGTTGTGCAGAGAGCAGATTGCATCCAGCAAATGGCAACTACAGGCTTCGTGGAAGCTAAAGATGAACAAACGGTGGAACTCAGGCGAGGCTGGAAGCTTTGTGGACCAACTTCAAAGAACTTGACCAGCAAAGCGAAGAGCATAAGCAGCAGTATCCCAATCCAGAAGGTTGTCAAGATCAGAGGGATTCAGCACTAATGTCAAAGCCTTGGTGACTTGGGCCTGAAGTTCAGAGTAGGGGAGCTCAAAGTGTATGCTGTTACTGATTGAGAGCTCAGAGACCAGAACAGCGGGTTTGTAAAATTGACCAATTCAGAAGAGGAACTCAGGGAGCAGGTCTGACCCGGCCAGAAAAAACGATCTAGAGCAACCAACATAATCTCCAGAGCATCTACGATGATGTTCAGAGCATCAGCAAAAGGAGCCAAATCCAGGAGGGTTTTGAAGTCCAACTCTAGAATCGACTGCAGAGGAAGAGTCAGCTGAGAGTTGTTTGAAATGATGGCCAGCCTGGTTTTGGAGGGATTAATTACTGTTTCCGGTGATTTGATGGATGGACTAGATGCTTGTGCCAGACTAGGCGTATGAGTCCTGGAAGGACCATAAAAGAGGTTCCGTCGAGCATCCTGACTCATCTGCTGGAAGAGATGGAGGTCTGGATCAGACAGACTATTGAGGAGCTGCTGGTAACGAGATTAGGAATTTGACATATGAAAAGGATAAGAGGGGGGATGTCAGACTTATATAGAAGTTGACATTATGCACTCTATAATCCATTAGGCTCCAAATTTTGGGTAAATTAATCTAAAAATTAATGAGATAAGCTCAAAGGGAAGAATTAAAATTGACTTATGCCAATAGGTTATGAGCGAAATAAAAAGGGCGAACAAGAAATAAGTATTCTTAATTAAGCTGCAAAATGAACATTGACATCAAGAGTCTCCTGTATAGGATGAGGAGAAAATCAGGAAAACAAGGCGTCAGACTAAGAATTCTGAATATGACAGCGGGTCATATACCCAGATGGGTTGAAAACTGGATCCCAGAACTAATATTGTCATTAGTAAATAGATCAGCCTGGCACAACAGTTAATTGTGGGAACCACGCTCTGAGAAGGTGGTAGTGTGGAGGAAGAGGAAGAATGCCGTATGCCAAAGGTCGTCCTGAGCAGCGTTGAGTATTGATGAGTGTACTCCACTTGAACCAATGAAGTATTCAACCAAGTGTCCAAAGCGGTGTTCTCATGCCCTGGTCCTTTTCTCGCTGGAAATCTAGGCAAGAGGGGGGATGTGTTGGGATTTTTGACCATATTCCCAGCCTTCTAGATTACCTGGTATTGCTAGGGGAAAATTCTTCAAGGCGAAGTGAATCAGAAATCTGTTGGCCCGAGTTTCAGAGGAATTAAATTTGGGGGATTTTGAGATATTCGCCTGGTCATATCCAACGGGGATCAATCTGGATGAATGCTTAAGATCTTATTGGGCAGAGTTACCAACAGAATAGGGGCATCTGATAGTGACTAACTATCAGGTGTACCAATTGGGATTGGTCAGGTTTCATCACCAACTGATTGGGAATGAATAGAAAGTTGTGAGGCGAGTGATGCCACCTGCAACTAGCATATTGATTGGTTAATGAAGTGACCTAACATAATGGGTAATAAGTTCCATTACCTAAGCAGGTCGCTAGCCAATTATGGTGGGATACTTGAATCGAGAGGAAAACGTTAGGGACACGTTTTCTGACTCTTTCCGCTTGAGGTCTTGAGGATGTCCAACAACTTAATCCTACCCAGGATGGAGAAGACCATCGCTTCTGAGATGAGGATGGGTGATTCAATGGCAACGGCTGCCATTTCATTGAAGAGGTGTCAACCATGGGTTAGACAGCCAAATACCCTACTATATAATTCCCTAGGATTTACTATAATAAAAACATTATTATTATCATCTATGAAAGCATTATAATCTACAGTTATATTATAAATTTGGTGTATAGTTAGACTATCAGCTTCTATTGTGTCATTATATCTCAAGGATATTATTGCAGAAGTCAATAATTGGAAGACTCTCAGAGAGAAGAGTAAAGATCAGAGCGGGGATCTATAGATGAAGGAACTACAATCAGGGATAGCTGCTGACTGTGTGTTGGGATGAGAGAGACTGTCACCAGGGTATCTTAACAAAGATCAGGTGGACAAGAGTATAGGGAACGAATACCTATGAGTATGACTTACAGTCTATTTAATCAGAAATACTGGCCGAGCGTTGTGCCAAATAATAGTTCAAACTCAACTATGAATAATAGTCTCCATACTATTATCTTTTAATACATTCTATACATTGCGACAAAGTGCACAAGGAAATTGAACTTGTGCAGTAAAAATGTTACTGGGTTGATGGCCAATAATCAACTTATAGTAAATTTTTACAGCTCTTAGGATGCAGGAATATGACTTTGAGATCCTTTATCATCCAGGAGTAAGGCATCAGAACGCTGACTGTTTCTCTCAATTGCCAGCTATTGTTGTGATGGCAGACCTCAGCGATGTGATGTACAATAAGATGCTCAGCGGAAAATATGATGACAAACTGCCACAAGTGATCAAAGCATTAAAAGAGATGTAAACGAATACCTTTCAACAGAATGGGGAACTGTAAAGTGGATTGGCAACTACATGGTGAATTCTCCATGAACCTCAGTACTGCCAGGAATCATTATGAACGCCCACAAGGCAGTCAGACATGGTGGGGTGTGAAATACTATGGTGTTTTTGTGCCCCCAGTACTATTGTGAAAGTATGAGCTTTGATGTGCTCAAAACTATTTCCTGTTGCCATCAGTGCCAAGTGGAGAAGCCATTCCGCTGTAAGACTTCATATTGGGTAGTGAACCACATTTTGCTTGGCACATGGTTTCCCTTGATGTTGTTGGTCCCTTGCCAACAGGAGCCAACTGGTGTAAGTAAATTCTTGTGGCTATTGACCACTTGACCCAGTGGGTCAAAGCGAGGGTGATACGAGACTTTGGGGCAGTTACATTGGCCAAGTTTGTGATAGAATGCATTATTCAGCGACATGGTGACCTCAGTTTATTCTCATTGATAACAGAACCAACTTCACCTCACACATCCTCCCCAAGCTGAACGAGCTTATGGAATCCGCGGAGTTCTGATGACCCCATACCACCCCAAGTCCAATGGAATGGTCAAACAAGTAAATGGAACTCTGGTGAACACACTCCAAAAATTAGTAACGGATCGCCCTTCTTATTGGAGCTCTCTTCTTTCCACCGCCATGTTTGCTTATAACAATAGTTACCATTCCGCTACAGGAAAGACCCTTCCAACTACTATATGGCCAACACCCAGCTCTTCCGGCGTTACTTTATCTATGTGTAGAAGACACCAGCGGAATGGAACCCCACCACTATTTGACTAACATGGCAAACACTCTTATCAAATTGCAAACTGAAGCATATTCCTTCAGCTATGCTAAGAAGATCAGGAATCAGGCCACTGATAAGGTACGTCCTAGTGGGTTGGTGCCATTCAAGGAAGGTGATATGGTTCTATTTCACAATCAGCATGGATTTGGGTGGAAGAATAAGCTGGCTAGTATTTGGGTCGGCCCATTTGAAGTTATAGAGAAAATTGGGGTCATCACATATACCATCAAGGACCCCTCAAGTGGTCAAATCATTAACCAAGTACACACAAAGTTCCTCCAACCATACAACAATAGGAGCCTTATCATCCAGTCAAGGAGGGGGTAATTTCATGTTTCCAATATAACTGGATGATAATTTTGGGACAGCTCTGGTGGATTGGGAAGAATATACCAAACATGATATCATTTACAATTATTTATGTGCCTCAAGATGAGGCAATATTGGGATATAATGGGTTATTATTGGATCGCCTCTAAATAAGGTGATAAGGTGATAAGGTGATAAGGCAATATTGACATTTGATGAATATGAAGTAAATCACCTACAATTAGGGCGATAGAGAATTAGAGAATAACAAGCCAAAATTGAGGAGAATCGGCGGAATAAAATAGACCAAGCAATGAGAGCAGTATCGTCCAAAGCTGCTGTATATAATCAAGATCGGCGATTGTGAGAGGATAGGTTGTTAATAATAGAGAGAGAGGCACAGCGAAAGGTCACTATAGTTATTAAATAAATAAAAGAGTCAACTGTGGCAATTGCTCCTATTTTTAGTATATTCAAAGTGTGTCTGAAGGACTGATGATCCCCACATCATCTTTCTGTTGCTCATTGGGTTCAACCTGTACGAACAATATGGCGGATCCTAACAATACCATCCAATTTTATAACATGGTACTTACCAAATTTATAATCAACCAGCCTCTGAACTATCATTGTGTAGCCCTGTGAGGTATCTATATTAACCATAACACCAGTTAAGTAATGTAACTCAAGATAGTTGGGTAAATCTTTCCAATAAAGTTTTCAGAGGCACTGATATTTTCATATAGCTAGCTAAATTTTCCTTGAGGGAAATAAGGAGTAGTAGAAAACAAAAATTTCCCATGTTAGATTTTATCCATAACAGATATTACACAATTCACCAATAGGATCTGCTTATGGCATAAAAATGCCACCGTGAGGTTAAAATTAAGATTGAGATTGATTTCCACTCTTTTTTAAATAAAGTGACATACCAACACCATTTTCTGCAGTGACATAACTAACGCCTATTTCATATAATTTCTTTTTCTGCATTATGAGGGTGTCAAATTATAGTAGGGTCAAGCGCAAGTTCTTGGGGGACGTTAAGGTAAACAAAAATTGCTTTCAGTATAAACTGACAAGGGCTTATTTTAAGCTCATTTGTATAATAAACTTACATTAAAAATGGCATTTTCAGGTTTCAAACGCAGAATATCCGGTATGATAGCAGGCTGGACGTTGTCATCCATTACCATAATGACAAAATCACCTTCCATTTAGGGCTTGCATCATATCATCAAAGGAAGTTTCTTATCAGAAATTACATCAGGCGAACTGTTAATTACTAACTCAGAGCTAGACTCCTGAAAACCCTTAAGTTCCACAAAGAATGAAGGAGTGTCAGTTAAAAACGTCTCCATTTTCAAGGAAGAACTAGTTTTAAAGAGCAGAAACTATAGAGGTATCTGTGGGTGAAACAAATTTAGGCTAAATTGCCTACGTTGTTAATTAATGACTTATGTTAGACTCCTGCTGGCCCTCAAGCTCTTCAAGAACAAAAGTATGCAAGTTTAAGCCTCCAACTTTAAAAAACTTTAATGTCTTGAGAATATTATTTATAGGGGTCTCCACTGATGAAACAATCGTAAGTAAATTAGTACTAATTATTAATTTGGGGCTATATCCTAACTGATTTTTGAGATTCACAAGAAAATGGTATGACAGTATAAGTCTCCGCCATTTATTAAAAGCTAAATGGTGTTTGTGGGTTATTTATAGGGGTCACCATGGAAGATACAATTGCGGCTAAATTACATGTCACCCACTTTAGTTGGGGTGGAAAAATTACCAAAAAGAGATTCAATCACATGTTCAAAGTTAGCAGATGAAGGCTGCCACACCTGAGCATTCACTTCAAAAGTATCTAAAGTTTATTAGTGAAATGACATTTTAACTATTTCAGACAAGGTAGAGTCTGCCTGACCAAAGAAATATATAAATAGGATAACAAGTGGCTTCCCACCTGAAAAGTGAAAAGGTCTTATAGAAGAGTTGGAAGGAAGACAAGTGCGGGTAAGGTGTTTTCAGAAGGCGTTCCAAACCTTCTAATGCCTTTCATAAGTTTCCAAGCTCTGAAGACTATAGATATACAGTTTTCCACACTACTAGAAAGTCGACAAAGTAAAGCTTCATGAATGAGAGGGAGAATAAAAGTTTTTTTTGTGTTTAATTAATTGGTTTCAAAAGCAATAATTGCTAAAACCTTCTTGATTTTAGAAAATATTTCTGGGGTGGGTTTTCAATGAAAAACAGCAGGGGTAAAAAGGTCCAAAACCACCAGGGACAATCAGGAAGATAGGAGCTTTAGTTGGTTGTAGAAATAAAACGCTGAGCCAAACATCAAATAAATGAAATGAAATGCCGTGGTAAGCAGCATAGAGACTGTAATGAATGGCCAGCGTACCCAGCTACCAAATATAGAGAGCCTACTAGGAGAATTGGCATGCATATATAGCAAGATGGTGTTGACTAATGTCAGAATATTTTCTTAATTAATTTTGGTCCTGAAGAGGTGATGAGGAGTAAACACCCAAACACCCAGGTAACAAACCACTATTACAAAGGGGAATAGGAAACCATTTAAGGTGCTAACGCTGAGATAACTAAGAATATGTCTAAAATTTATATAAACGGCCAGGTAGATAGGAAAACAAGTACTTGGTTGGAATATAAGGAGGAGTCCAATACCAATTGCAACTTGGATTCTAGATTTTTTTGGGGGCCCTAATAGAAGCAGTCCAGATTTTATCAACATCAAAATGTGGTACTTATATAATTTTTATAGAATAAAGTGACCTATATAATTTAAGACTTTCTTAAGGAGGTCTGTTAAAAAGCCAAAAAGAAGAGTATCTGATAATATAATATATGGTTTTATGTAGGAGTTGACCAACAAGGATGTTGGTCCTTAAAAATGACTATAAGGAATTTGGGAAAGGAAGTCCGCGATCATTTTGCTGCATACTGAGCTAAATCAGAACAATAAGATCAACTTACCATCAATATTGGTTCTGTAACTTGAGTAGGCCATAATTAGGTTCTAATTTGTAGTTGGATTCCACCAGCGTGGGTAATATTTTACTTTAAATGGGATTCAAAGATACACAGCTTTCATTTAAATGAAATGGCCCATTCTCATTTTATTTAAATAACTAGTAAACATCAAAGTGTAGATGAAACAACAGCAACCCCATCACGCGCACCCTTATAACCAGCCTGAGCATACTTGGCCCTTACCCAATGTTAGTAGGATATGTTTTATATCAGGGAGGGCGGCCAACATGATTCTTTGACCTTGATAAGCTCCTCCTGATTCTTGCAATCTGTGCCCACAATTATGTCATTGAATATGACATTTAGGTATAACGAAGGGAATGAGATAGTAGTGTTGAGGAACTTTACAAAGAATAACTGTTATATTAATGAAAATAAAATAATCAATAGCCATATATGAAGAACACCCAACTAAAGAAAAAAGGTATACTACAAATAAATCCAACGTTCTTGTTTATAATATAAGGTAATTTATTTAAGTCACCCTTCTGAGTTTGTTGCATCATATGGGTAGCTGTGACCTAAGATAAAAAGATCTTTCACAGCACTTGAAGAACTATCCGCCTAGAGCTTAACGTTGTATTTGACTTATCTTTGATGTAAAGTACTTATTGTTCAAAAATCCTTTAATTCCAGTTCATATGGTATTTTTATTATAGATGGTTACTCCTTGCAACCATTATAGAATATTTGCAATATGTAAAAATAAAATGTGATTATAAATGTACTTTGATCTAAGATGAACTTAATTGAGGATTTACATTATTACATTCACACATCAGCTTTTTCCTTATCTTAGTACTTTAGCAACTTAGCTACAATTTTTTTATATCTATATATATTAGAATAATTTTTTCCCTTTTATTTAATATTATAACATCTAATCATGTTCTAGGTATATAATAAAATATGACTACTATATATTTGAAATTCAAGATAGCCCCAGAGATGATTTTACTATGATACTTTTATGTTGCAAGTCCACATTTAGACCCTGGGGCCTTATTAACTCAAAATATCTAAAATAAAATATTATGTACAGGAAAATCAATTTTGCCATGAATATAATACTATTTTTAAAGTTACCTTGATATTATAATTTATACTTATTCCATTTCTGTAAAAAATTTATGAAAGGACTTTCATCTAAATTAACATTTTTATTAAGTTCTGATTCAAGATAGTAACTTCTTTTCAAAGTACGTCAACCAAGGGATGAACATTGGCTTTAAAAAAATAAAAATGCATTAAAACACTCAAGCAAGCAAAATGGCACCAAATTACAAAACTTTTTTAACCAGGTGGCAATGGAAAATTGTTAGCTGACCATTCAGAGGGGAGAAGGATAAAGGGGCGTTTGTCAGCTACTTCTTCATAAAGCAAGGTGTATGATAGGGCAGAAATCAAGGGTGTGTGAACATCAGTAGTATGGGGTTCAATGTCACCCAAAACAGATGCAGGGAAGATATTGTGTGACGCAATAAAGAAAACAGTATAGTTCATAAGATTGTGCTCATTTTGGATACAGTGTCAGGGAATATTTTGACAAAGGTGGCAAATTCATCCGGGTAATTTTAGCTTTAATGTTATAGGCCACCACCATAACATTCAATTTATTGTGGGTTTTTATGGAATTTTAAGGAGGCCGCGCTTACTTGAAAGGTTAATGGTTGTTGGGATATTAAAGAGGAGCTGGACTCTCTGCAAGCACTTCAACAGATTTAGCTGAAGCTTTGTGGAGAGAATGACAGTTGGGTACAGCAACTTCATCAACAGCGAGCTGATGATTAAAGTAGAACAGTGTTGCATATAGATGAAGGCAAAAATGAGGGGGAAATAAGTTAAATAATCAGGGTAAAAACACCGTTTAAGATGAAAGAAAGATGGTTCATTAGGACTTTTAATGGAGTAAAATTGTCCAATAAGGCCCAGGAATTTTGGTAAAATAGACGCATTGCATGGCTTAAGGCCATGGTTGAACAAGCGAATGGGAAGGCTCTTGGAAGTAATTGTAGTTGTCCAAACCTCCGCCTGATTGTCTGAAGAGTGAACTGATGGCTAAGGCTGGTTGGGAGAGGCTAGAGGAAGGGATCTTGAGGTGCTAGCCAGATGAACGAACAGGTGGGGGGACTGGCAGTAAGGTACCCAAGTATATTCTTCCAGAATGGCTTTGGCGTCAGAGTCAATGGTGGAAGCATTTGTAGCAGTACACCAACAGTATTTTTTGAGTTTTAAACTAAAACAGATGGGGCAAATTTGGAACCCATTGTATGTGCGTTCCTAGAAGAAATGGTTGTGTGCTGATGAAACATGGTACTGTGGGAGTATTTATTTAGTATATGTACATGTAAAGGTTGATAGTAGCAGTAGCACATGGAGCCAAGAGGCGCTTGGTACCACAAGGGACAGTGAAGTGGAGGATGGTGTTTGATCCATAGGCTGAGAGCCAACAAAAATCCTCATATAACACCTGGGATGGGAGGTGAGTTGGGGGTTGGCAAAACTCAAACCTTTGTGGTATATGTGGTGTAGGCGAGTACAAGATTTAGGGATGTGGAATCTTTATAAATAAGTTTGGTTTCTGTCACCATGAAAGCTTTCTCTTCTAAGGAGAAACCAAAGTAAAAAAAGCCTTTAAAATGGCGGAAGTCAATGAAGCCAGTCAGCGCATAAGCGGTGGAAACCAGTTTGACTATTACCTTGTCAGTGTATGAAAATAATCTCCCATAGTTGACTTGGATGCATAGTACTAATTGGACCAAAGGTAGGGCGATAGAGTGGGGGTAAATTCTGATGACGCATGCTAGGTGGATTACTAAGCCCCTTGGAGGGACATAACGGTGGTTGGGACTCACTGGACTAGTTGTATTATTCCTAGAAAAATTTCTCATATAGTGGAAAATGAAGGAGGTGGTTCACCGATGGCTCATATTGGAGCAGCAGGCGCTGGAGCTGAAGATATAATTGGAGGAAGGTGTTTTGCTGAACAGTTAAAAAAGCTTTTAGAATATAAAAGCTTAAAAGTGTGTTTGAGTGTAAAGAAAGTATCTGTTTGGATAGTGTCTATAACTCTTATTTTTAAAGATGGAAGGAATTAAGGATCCAAAAACCAGACCACAAGGTAATTACTAACGTAATTATTAAAGAAACCCATCATGAATGGTGTTAACACCTTCATGGTTTATAGATATAAAAAATATCTATATAAGAGCTGAACGTCTAGGCAGTAAAGGATCCTCTGATGAGTAAAAATATTAGACTTTTTTAAGAACAAAGAGATGACTAACAGAGATATTGGTCAAATAGACACTAATATAAAGAAAGTGGGGTGATAGGCCCAATCGTTTTGTCAGGGCTTTAAGCCAAAATTGACCAACAACAAGAGACTAGTATTGATGGTAGTCCCATAACTTGAGTATATATAAGCTCAAGAATTTAATATAAGCTGAATGTTCCTTTTTCTAGTAGTTTTGTATTTTGAGAATGAATCTAACACTTTTATCAAGACTAAATATATATAATTAAACCTGTTCAAACTATACCTGGTAATTATCAACGCCGTTGATGTAATGGTATGAATATTTTTTCTCTTGCATCAATAAATGATTTGATTAAATCAAAAATTTAAAAAAGTAGCTTAATGTCAATCCAACCCTTTTGATTACACATCTTAAATTCATGTCAACGCTATTGATGCTTGCTTCCCCTTTGTGGGGCAGCAAAGCGCCGCCTCCTGGTGTTTTTCAGCTGCATCCAAAATGTGACTAGGCTGGATCAAATAGCCCTCAATAGCTTCTGGTCACCACATCCCTCCTTGGGACCTAGCACATCATCTTGCGCGCTTCCAGGTGGTGCTTTAGAGCCTCTTGGTGCTCACTTAGAGCAACCTGCATTTTGTCTTTAGGTTGATTATGAGAAACCTCTTCCCCTACATGAGTGCGGCCATCATCCAAAATGGCCATGGTCGTTTACAAGCAAGCCAGATTCATAGATTTCATCCCCTTCAATATGAACTCTGATCTCAGCATCGCATGTGAGGCCCACACCATGGCGGCAGCACAGCTGCCACAAGCTTATAGAAATATACCTATCTCAACCATTTGCAATAAGCCGCCAGATGAGGTCACACTTATGGTTGAGTTTCCGGTTTGCCCTTCCACATCTCCCCCCAAGCGCCTCTGCCACAAATTTACAGAAGGTTTGGCTGCTTATGGCACTGACCCAAGTTACAGTTTATGGTCATAATGGCATAATTGTCTTGTGGGGCCTCACGCTTTCACAATGATTCACCCCTTCAATTGATACAACCAACTCGCAGTACACTTATACCATTATCAGATCTTTTCCTGATCACCTTCTGAGAACGCGTCAAAAATGGTTGCATCATATGTCCCTTTAGTTTAAGGCTTAAACACTTAAAATACAAAAAAGCTTTTTGCTTTCTTTAACCATGTTCTCTGACCAGCCTTCCTCTGATGCTCCCCTGGTCTTGGCGGTCCTTGAGTTATTTGCGTGGGGCTGGTCCCTCACTCCTCCACCCACAACCACTGTGGACACTGCTTCAACCGCTTCACTCAAAAAGTTTGATTTTAAAAACTATTACTGAACAGATATGCTTCTCAGGCGCCATTCAAGTTGCCTTTGTTGATCATACACAACCAATCAGCTCAAACTACCACCCACCTAATTCCTGTTGCTGGCCCAGCAGTGGCCAATTCAGATCCATTTGATGCTCTTAAATGGTTCAATGATGAGAACCAGGATTAAGGAATAAAGCCTAATTTGAAATGACCTGTTTAATATGGATTCTTCCAATTTAACTCTAAGCAACCATTTCTGTCCTCTAAAGGGCTGTTTTTAAATGAAACTATGAATAAATAGTTTGTCACCACAACAGCCCTTGTCAACACCCTCCTCTACCAACTTCTCCGTGTGCAATGTATCCCTTTTATAAGGGATTTCCCTTCCTGATTTTCCCATGATGTCAAAGACAATGCTAATTTACTTATTAACATATCACCTTTGGCGCGGGACATGTGTGTATTGATGAGCGAGATCTTCACTTTTTTTTAAACTCACTGCCCCAAACTCACCAGTGCATTGAGTCATTTGCTTGTGTGCCCAAACTTATTACCTTTTCTGAGCACCAGCTTGCTCAATATGTTGAGGCAAATCACACTGCAGGCCTTATCAACGAGGACAATCCTCACTTATTTCTTTTTATGCTCCATACCACTGACGCTTTAACCTCCATTTTTTCCACCTTTTCCCACCATCTGAAGAAACCGGCACTTTGTGAAAAATCTCCTCAACACCTCCTCTTATTCTAATATTGATGCTCAGGATCAACGCCAGGGCACCATGTTAGGAATTTTTTATCATGGTTTTATTTATCACCCACAAATAAAACGCATGGACGCTTTTCACTTGGGTTGAGCCCAATTAGTACTAAAAATGGAACTCCACAAATCTCAATACAAAACTTCTAGGAATTGACCTGACCTGCCAGTCCTTAGTTCAGTGTTTATCTAAGGTATATCCAAGATCATGGAGGGCTGTCAACTTGACTCCATTGTCTTTCCTTTTATTTTCTTTTTGTCTCCAAAAACTTACCAAAAATCATGTCATGAGATATGAAAAATTATGATAATTACTTCTATACTATAAAGACTATGTATGTTTGCTGTTAACTAGAAATCTCTCATTTAATACTAAAAACCTTGTACGGATCAATTACTTTAAAACCAATCTAGAATTTATATATCAAATAACATATAAATAATCCATTCTAAAGACTATATCTAATATATGTGAAAAAACAAAAATATATGTATTTATTGCTTTAAACTTTTAAAATCTACTTAGGATGATAGACTAAATTAGAAAAAGCTTATAAACATGTGACTACATAGAAGAGCTCATATACCATCTTTAGTAGAACGCGGCCCAAATGATGTTTTTGCGCTGATATTAGTTGACATAAAGTGAATGAACACCAGGAATGAAATTATAAGTAAATCAAATGTCCACTGTGTGATTTTCTATGATTTAGATAAATGATACTCAAATAAATCATGTAAAGAACAACCCAGTATAAAAAGGGTAGAACATCATAAAGAATCCTTACTATAAAAAATATACTTGTGATGGCTCATTTAAGTGAAGGAGAGGTCAAAATTTTATGATTTAGTCAAGATATCAAACTCAATATCAGAGGCACTCTTGGAATCTCTGAATATAGGAATTAAGCTAATTCATTGGAGACAAGTAGTTTTTAAAACATAAGAAATTTCAAAAAATATAATTATGAAATACCTTTATAGTTGCAAGAAATTTAATTACACAAATCTGGAAACCAATTTGGAAGTCTCAGTGCTTAAAAACTTACACAATCAATGGGTTGGGACCCCTGAAATCATCTAAGACAAAATTTAGACTAAATTAGAATAATCATTCCAATCATAAATTTTCCATTATTTTTTGTTGTTGCAATTGGTTAACCAATCATTTATCTATATAGTAATTATCTAATTTAATATTTTAGCAAACACTTGTATAGGGTAAACTAGTACCAATTTTTATCACGCCTTGTGGGCCCAGTTTTGTAGACAATTCCAGAATTGTATTAAATACTTTTGGTGGTTCTCCTCAGCACCTTTAGGAAAATAATTATGATGGTGGATCAAATCCCTATCCCTGCCAATGCAACTTCCCCAACCTTAATTTAGTGATCACCTTATCTCATGGTTCAAAGATTATATCCATAATTTCTTCAACCCTAAATATTATATCTTGCCTGCGCCAGCATAAAAATAATTGGTAATATGGATCCTATCTTTATGATGGCCATCAGCCAGTGTCTTGATTGCAATTAATTAATTATAACAATAATAGAAATTTCCTAGCTCTAGTCATTAACTCCCTTGGCTTTATAAATTTACTACTCTAGGTTATCACACTTAAGCGCTGTTTAGTAGACCTAATTGCACCAATAAAAACTCTAGCAAAGAAAGAAGCATATCTAGGGGGAATGTCATTTGAAGGTGGATCTTTTTATCTATGTCACTGAAATAATCTACTTTGAAGAAGACTTACTTTAGTAAGATACAAACTCTTTTTCATATTCAATACATTATGCTCTTTTATTTTTATAAAAAAACCCTCTTGCCAAGAGGTATTTATTTTTAAGTTTATTAATGTCTGTCATCTAACAATGCCTTGTATTTTTAAGTATAGTAACCTGTGCACTAAAGTCAAACGCTCCTGCACCAGTTTCAACATTGTGTGCTCAATTCAGGGGCTTCACTTTGCTAATTAAGCAACATCTCATTAGTATGAATCTGGAGTAAACCGATTCTCCCTTGGCCTTGGCGACAAGTATTATTATGAGCCAATAGACAAAGGCTACATGGTTATCAATTATTTTTTTAAGCTAGTAGTTCTGAAAGTGAAGGAGTGGCTGCTGTCAAAGTTATAGTATGGTGCAGCTTGTAGATGATTAGCTGCAGTAATTCAACAAACCAATAGTTACAGGAGTCCTTGTAAACTCAGCAGCTGTCTGAGAATTTTAGGACTAAGAAGTAGACCAGAAATCGGCTTGGTATTACCAAGAAATATGGGTATGATTTACAATACTTCATATAATAAACTTAAGGGGTTTTTATCCGCTTTTTTCAAAAAAACACATTTCCATTGATTAAAGCAAGACTATGGTCATGTTACATTCACATAAAAGGAATATATACTTTGATGAAAGGCTCATAAAATGGCATGTCTTCATGATTCTTCCCTCTAAAAATAGATTAGTACAAATGCGAGAATCAAGATTTGGTGATGCTATTGGATTCTCACCATTTTCTTTAAGAATATTCAGGTTGATCTGTTAAATCTATGGAGAAGAATCGTTTTTGCTTCACCTGGATTTTGATCTAAAATTCTACTCAGTTAGATGTGTTTCTGGTCTGAAGTAATGCGTTTGATTTAAGGGAATAAGTATTAGATTGATGAAGGATTAAACTAGCAGAACCCTTTAAGTATCTTCACTCTGAGATAGCCTAGTATTCGGTGAATGGTCTGCAGTGAAAATTGCATGTACATGCTGTAATGAATTATTAACCTTTAATCAATTAATCAGTTCAGAAAAGGTTTCAAATTGTTTAATTTGAGAAAATCTTAGTCCTGATTTGTGGAGAAACCATTTTCATCCTTTGGAACCCCCTCTAAATATGTAAAAAGATGGTTATTATCTCTTAGGAGGCATAATTAAATTTAAGTTATTTTGAGGGCAAACATCAGAACTAGTTCGCCTAATTGTCCAAGTGTTTGATATAGAATCTTTAGAAAGATTCAGACAACTTGAAACCTGGATATTCTTCTCACATGGCGAGCATCCAAATTTCTGAGATTGCCCCCTTAAAGAATATTGGGGGGAGAATAGGGGCATAAAAATCGTCCATGAACCCTGTTTATAGTAACTCTAGAGGCAAGGGACTAGATGGAATACTCATCACCTCACTTATAAGTGATGACAAAAAGTCCTTCTCAAATAAACTAAGTTAGCCACTTCTGGGAGTGAAGCAATTGTGATAATATAATACTAAATCCAATACTGAAATGAAGGTAGAGGTGTCTGAATTTATTAGTTGCTTTTCCTCTTTATTATCTGACTTCAGTAATATAGACATGGCATCAGATAGTAGTTAGATGATTTGTTAAGCTAACCTCTTCATAGCTTTGTTGGGTTCAACAGTCCTGGAAGTAAAAAATATCTTTTGCTAAACAGAGTGGGTACCCCAGGCTCTCGATCATACAAGTTGTAGAATGGAAACATTTTTGGTATTTGGTGATAAATAATATGGTATACCTTAAAAGAACTAGTCATGAAATGATCTCAGTGTAGATGGTCTGATTTGGCCATTTACCTTAATATGGAAACCAAAGTTCCACTCGATTTTTCTATAGTACCTTTGTAGAAGGGTTTTAGGGAGCGAAAAGAGCTTTTGAGCCTCCATGGAGGTAGCCAGTACCTTGAAAACTCTAGGGTGAAATTCTTCCCGTTGTCAAAGAGAAGGACCTGGGGACAACCATGTACAGTAAAGATATGCTGATTTAGGGACGTTGCAGTAGCTTTAGCAGTTTGGGTGGAAAAAGCTACAGTTCCAACTCATCTTGTAAAATGATAAATTCAACTAGTATATGCCGATTTACACAGGTAGTCTGAGGTAGGGGACTACCACATACAAGCTTATGGTGTGAAATGGTTGTTGGGGGTAGTAGGCTTTTATTGGTATTCTACCTTGAAACTAGATTTCTTCTTTCAGTTTAGGCAAGCGTTTAGGCCTTCAATAAAGTACTACATAATCCCTTCCCAATAGTAACATTTCTTAATTCACTCATAAGTTTTCTTTACTCCTCCGTGTCTAAGGGTAGGATGAGCTTCCATAACTACAGTTACTCATTCTGAAGGTCAAAGTTAGGGCGAAAAAATTTACACCTACTTTTTTGTATTGCTTTCCATTTTCAACCATAGCGTTTTGAGAGTGTCACATTAACATCTTCTCAACTGGCCTATCCTTATCGTTCCAAGCATCAGAAATTATTAGGAGGTCATGCAATCTCTCTGCTTCACTATTGTTCAAGTGAAGGACAGGCAGGCAAGTCAACGCATTGACATTCCTATTTCAGGTTTCAGTTCGGTGTGAAATCTTTATATTGAAATGTTAGAGATTCAATTCCCTTTGAGCCAGTCTTTCAGTAGAATCCTTTATGTTTTGTAACCACTTTAAGAAGCCGTGGCCAGTAACCACGGCAAGTGAAGCTCCATATAAGAAAGGGTGGTAGTACTTTACAATGAGTAGGATGGCGAGGTACTCTTTCTCTGTGACAAAATAGTTACATTCAGCCTATGAGAGCATTTTGCTAATATTATGACTGGGTGTTCCACACCGTTTTCTTCCAATTGAGCAAGAATAGCTCCAACAGCATAATTGGAGGCATTGGTAAACAACAAGAAATATTTACATAATCCTGATGATGTAGGATTAGTCGCTCTTATAACAATTTCTTCAACGTTATAAAAAGCCTATTTTTGTTAAGCACCCCAATAGAATGGGGTGTTATTATTCAATCGCTGAACAAGAGGCTCACTGAGTTGGGCGATCCATAGGATAAATTGATGGTAATATCCCATCATACCCAAAAATACCTGGATATTTTGTAGGCTTTGAGGCGGAGGCATTTTAGATATAGCTTCAACTTTCTCTTGTAAAGGTTTTCATTATTATGCGGTCCATGCCTGAGAAAGTATAATCTCTTTTTTTATAAAAGTACATTTCTATGGTTTTAATTTGTTGTTGAAATTATATAGCTGTTAAAAACTTCTTCAACGTGATTAAGATGGCCATTGAAATTTTTAGAAAAAATTGTGATGTCATCAAGATAGAAATTCACATAACTTAGCTTAAGCTTCTGTAATAAATGATCTGACACTTGTTATAATGATGCGTACATTGCACAAAGTTTGAGGAAGTCGCGTGAGTTAAGATAGCTTTTGCTGCAAATAAGTGCATACCTTTACCTGATCCTGCGGATAAAATCCATTTGCAATTTCCTCAGGACCAAGTCCATAGCAGAAATGATTTAGAATCAGAGAGGTGAGTAAGAGTATCATAAATTTGAGGGATAGAGAAACTATCTTTCTTAGTGAGGTTAATCTGTTTTCAATAGTCCATTTACTACCCAATGGCCTTCATTTTTCTTGATCAGCAAAAGAGAAGACAACCAAGGACTTTAGTATGATACTAGTAGCTCAGCGACTAGTAACTTCCTGATCTCTGTAATCATCTGTTGTTCTTCAACCTTTGATATATGATAAGGTTTGTAATAGATAGGGCTATCATCACCAACACCAATTGTTTGCCTCCAATTCTTCAGGTTCCCATAGTCAGTGTCAGAATTATAGAAAGTATCTCTATAGGCATCAAATAAACAATGAACTTAATTAATCTAATTGGGAGTTAGTTAATTTGAAATATGAACGTTAGGCAAAGTAAATAACTTTTTCCAGTGAGTAATCTTATGTCCAACATAGAACTGATGAAATGAGTTTTTAAATACTACAATTGTAACAAGCAGGAATTTTACTATCTCTTGGTGTTTCTTCAAGAGAGTGTCCTTATTAGTAAGATTTCCTAATATAATATTGATTGGCGCAGGTAGGATGGATTTAGTATTCCAGGAAAGACTTATGGCTCCAAAGGACTAACTCCAAAGATGCTTGTTATGCATAGCAAGCAGTGCCCGTGGATTTTTAAGGCAATTATGGTATCAACAACTCATTGTTTACCAGGCTTAGTCATTTATTTCGTCTGAGGCATAAAAGAAATGTCCTCTAAAGCATCCACCATATCAGAATAATTTCTTTGTATTTCGTCCAGTGTTGTATAATGTAAATATAAGGAGGAAGAAGGGTACTCACCAGGCTTGTATATCTTTTGCTGGGATCTTTACTATTTAAAACCAGCAGAACCTCATAGTTGTGTAAGGAGAGAAACCTATTTTCATATTGATGATTTCTTCATACTCATGCCTAAAATTAGTGTCAATGAGCATGTAATAATTATTGTTGTCCAAAGCTACAGCGGGTGCTAACAGGATAAGCTTACCAAATCGGATGGGTAAGGAAGAGTAAGTCCATATAGCGCAAGTGCTGTTTAGACCTGCAGTTCCATACTCCTGTGAATATTTCAAGTCTGGCGCCAGCTTGATTATCTTGATAAGCTTCAAAGATATGACATTGATTGGGAAACCAGTGTCAAGGATGGCCATGACTCTTACTTTCTGGATGACAACTTCTACCTTGCTAATAGTTTCACTAAAGTGAGGAGAGAGAGCTAGAACCTCCTTGAGACGGAAAGTGGATTTGAGTTTTTGAGCTGTCTTGATATCATTCCTTGATAAATTTGTAAGGTGTGAACATGCTGAATTGGTTGTATAAACAAGGCAATAAGCTTATCAGCATCACTAGCAGTATTAATAACTTCAGGGCGCCCCAAAACTTGACTAAGATATGTTCCATCAGGTACAATGGCATCATCTACTTCCTCAGCGTTCAACTGATCTGTATTTCGACTTCAGCAAGCGCACCTAAGACATAATAGTCAACATCTTCATAACCTCCTTCAGATTCTTCTTCAGAGGGTTTATCTATACAAGATAGATGAGCAATGAAATATTGGGACTAAGGCAGCTCAGATTCGTTAACAATATGGGTGCCAGTCCCTGAGCTAACAAGTTTTTCCATGTTCTCCAGTCTCAGAATCTTCTTACGACATGCACGTCATCATGTCCAATTTTGTCATAATAAATGCACTTGGGACTCTCAGTTTGTTCCAACTTCTGATCCTCAATGGTCAAAACTTGTGGTTTTTTTTAGTTCATCAAATGTCTCGAGTTTATATAATTAAACAACGTCTAGTAAGGCTTCCTTTATGTATTGAAAATTTCAGAAGTAACATTTCACTGAAGTAATGTGCATCGCCAAGGAAGGACAAGGGCCATCTCAGTCATGTTAGCTGCAATGAAATCATCAAGGGTTAGCATATTAGATGTTAAAAGCGTATGGGTTTCAATATAGATTTGATCAGCAAAGGTGCAATTGGTTCTCACTTCTGCATACTGATGTGCATGGAAGCCTTCTTTTTCACGATTAAACTCTAACTGGAAAGAAACTATCAATAAGTGCTTCCTTAACCTCTTCCCAGGTACTAAGGGTGTCCAAATGTAGAAATATTACTTCTTGTGCCATATGACTTAGGCAGTGAAGGATATACTTGACTTTCTGAAGATTGGGCACCCCTTCCATAGTGGATTGATAGCTGTACAAAAAAGAGCAACTATACCTTTTCCAGGGGTGAACTTTTTACCTAAAATGGTTTTAAAAGGGACGTGTCCACCCCAGTAAGGTCATGGACAAAAGTAGTATCATGTCCAGTTCTTCAGACCGAATGGAAAGGGGCTTTACTTTCCCATAACAATCACATTAGTTATTAAGATTCAATTTAAACAGCAAATTTGATAATCACACAGAAAAGATGGGCGACATCAATAAACACATTTAAATTGGGTGAAAGTCATATCAGGAAATGTATAGAACGGTGCGCCAAAGGGCAAGAAACGCCCTGGGGGGGACTGGGAACCAAAGCCACTAAGAAACCACAAACCCAAACACTGTTTAGGTTTGTGGTATTCACAACTAAAAAAAACTTATACCTCATTTCAATATTCTCAAACCTCTCAATGGTAGAGCACGGGCTCCAACTCTACCTAGGGGTTGACTCTACAACTCTGTAGGAGAAAGTGAACGAGGCACAGGCCTCCCTATTCCCCCACGCGGTGTAAGTTACCACCCAGACAATCCACCATGGCTGGATTGACATGGGTTTCAAAACCAAAGAAGATGCAGACGCCGCAGCAAGAGTCTGCGTTGAAAATTTTCTCCTCAAAGGCAAACAAATTGTGCACACCATGCGCACCAGATGGAACAAAGCAGAACTTTGTTCATCTCTTTTGACTCACTCCCAACCAACCTCCACCATAAAGTAATTGATGAGGAGCTCAAAGCTGAAATTGCCAGCTACAGAGAGATTAAACAATTTGAATTACAGCGCTTTCACCTGACGCCAAACCTGTGCACAGGTAAGGTAATAGCCATAATAAACTCGCTCCCTGAGGTGGCTGAGGAATTCACATAGATCCTGTGCACAGCGGTGTTTCACCTCCCAAATGGGGGCAAGACAAAGGTATTCTTTGTCACATTGGAAAGCGCACCGCCAATCTTCAATCACTGCAGTGCATTGGGGCACAAGGTGCATGCATGTCCTGTGGAGGAGGGCCTAATGGCCCCAGAATTCTGTGATGACACCATGGATGAGGACAGTGAAGATTTCACCAAAATATTCGACATTAACCACGCCTTCCTCTGGGGAGAAGATGAGCAATACATTCTTATAGACCCAGTTTCACCCAAAATGCGCAAATGGCACAGAAGGCCTGTAAACAGGCCACAGCCATGGCAGCATCGCTCTTTCCTCCTCCATCACCCCTGGTCAAATTCAGGAAAACATGGAGGAAATTAACTGAGATAACCAATAAGATCAATATACCCAAGATGAAAATTTTTGCAACGATTTGATTAAAACACCATGTGATACCAATTAAGCGAATTTAGCTGAAAACTTCAGCTTCATCATTGGAGAACATGTGGGACACACACTTAAAAGTTCAAACCCCAAAACCACAGAGAGCAACCAGCACACCGCATCAGACCACCATGAGTCATGAGCGGAAGAGAATGACTCAAACCACTTAATGGCAAGACCCACACAGATTGACATGGGGTAAGGGATCAAACAACCGCACACGTGGGACAGGTACAATCACCCAGAGCCAATACCAGAAATGGTGTGAAGGGATAGGGCCGGACAGCCCTCCCAAACACTCCTGAGCGCCGTGGGCACCTCAGTGTCCATAGGGACATTAAACATTGTGGGATCCAGGGCTCAACTGTCCCAAGCCAAAAAGCTGGACTTCCTGCGGAAATCCCTGTATATATCTTGGTCATTCAAGAAACCTGCAGTATACAGGGGGAAGAGGGATCCTGGTCAGCCAAAGTCTCACCATCCCATTTGGTATGGATGTCCCACTGTGGGTTGGTCGTCCATAATAATAATAAATTAAAAATTACTAACTTGTTCTCTTATCTAAATGGTCGCATCCTGATAGCAACCATTTCATGCCAGGATGGCACAATTTCGATAGCATGCATCTATGCACTGTGCACCACAGCCAAGAGGAAGAAATTCCTTGAGACCATCCCAACACTCGCCCTCCCACCAGACACCATTATACTGGGCGACTTCAACTGTTAGGCTAACCCCAACACATACCTATGGCCCAAACCCAGGGAATACCCCTGAGGCATATTAAATTCCATGTAATGAAGGCATCCCTTAGATTATATGACACTTTCCCCCCTGGGTCACCACTACTCCCCCACATAACTTGCCCTACATACAAGAGAGAACGCTCATCTCAATGAGCCTCATTGACTTCATCCTCACCCCAAAAACCCACCTTCCAAACATTTCCAACTTCTCAACCAAAAAGATAAACTTCTCTGACCACTGACTCATTTTGGTGAAGCTTTTGCCAACCCACACTCCTGCACAAGCGTCAAACTGGAGGAAGATGCACCTGGAAAATATAAAGTTGCCCAAATTATATCACTGGGACAAAAACAAGACCACAAATCTAAATTCGTAACTCCATTCATATCAGACCCTATCACAACCTGGAAAATTTCAAAGTTGGATTAAAGAAAACTCACCATCTCACCTTGCGTAAGTACACCACCAACACAGCCACAATTAGGAATACCTTGGCGGAACTGGACCACCTCAAGCTCAACACCCCAAAGTTTGATACAGCCCCAACTTGGGGTGTAAAGGGCGTAAATATCAGCCCGCCTAAACACCTCATCTTTGAACACCAGCACAGAATCAAAGTTTCAAAAATAGGTAAGTTTATAAAAGAAGTTAAAACCTGCTCAACATATTTCTTCCACCAGTTTCACTCCCGCAGCAACCATCCCACATGCACACAGGTCCACGAAGGTGACAACACCATGGCAACTGACATAGCGGAGGTCAAGGCGGAAGTATACCGCTACTACATCAAACTATACCGTGTTACTCCAACTGACCTCCAAAAAATAAAAAAATCATCACACCGCCAGAATACAAAGCACACCACCGAACTACAACCTCTTTAATCTAATCACACAGGAGGATCTCTGGGACACAGTCTGCGGTGCACCACGTAGGAAATGCCCAGAGCATGATGGGATACCCTATGAATTCTGCAAAAAATACTTTAAGCAAATCGCCCCTCCTTTTGGCATCAATGATCCAGTGCCTGCTGGAGACACGCCTCATACTTGGTGGCCAATACTCCCATGTCATAGCCTGTTTAAAAATGGCGACAAACTGGACCTGGCCAACTGGCACTCAATTGCACTCTCTAAAGATGATACAAAACTACTAACAAAAAACTTAGCCACCAGATTAGGCAAATTAGCCTCTAAAATCCTGTTTTCCAATCAGTTTGGGTTCATACCTGGGCGTTCAATCTGGACCAATATACACTTCGTCGCCAACGTATGCCAGTCCAGAGCAACGAGAGCCCTGATATTTCTAGACCAGAAGAAGGCATATGATAGCGTTAGTTGGCTGTATCTAAAGGAATGCCTAAGTGCCTTCAAACTCCCACCCAGATTCATAGACTGAGCAATGCTCCTAGCATAGTTTGCATCCATGGCTGTCTGCGGCCCTGGCTTTCTGACCAACAAAATCACACCACGCAGAGGGCTCAAACAAGGGGACCCCCTCATCCCACTGCTGTATACTTCAGTATTGATCCACTCCTTCGCGTCGCTGACTCACGTCTCATGGGCATCACTGCACATGCCAACCAACAGTCAAGATACTAGCCTTTGCGGATGACTGCATGGCAAGTATAGCTAACAACAATGATGCCTGACAGCTGGAACGCACTCTGGAGGAGTATTCCATTGTGAGCAACACATCGCTCAACAAAAAGAAAAACGGAAATAATCCTTTTAGTCAAGTATACTAACAACTGGACCACAACACCTGAACCCCACAGTTCCTCATAAAAAAACAACCCAATCATCCTACCTTTTGCATCACCCCCCTCAGCCAACCCCGTTCGCCACCTTGGGATGTGGCTGGAAACAGGGGGTATACCAATGAGACAATTGAGAACAACCTACTACAGCGGATGTTCAATTGCGTCGCCTCCCTTAAGGGAAGATCCTCAGGACTGATGGGGGGATTAACGGTTGTCAACTCACTCATCCTTTAAATGCTGTAGTTCCCCACTCAAGAAATCTCCTTCTCACCTTCATTTATATCCTCAGTCTGAGCACTTACCCGGGGATGGCTGTGGCTTGTATCCCAGCCACCTGTACGAGTGGAAACACTCTTCAGCCCAAAATCCAGCAGTGGCATGGGCCTAAAAGACTTTGAAGACCACGCCAAACGCATATTGGGAACCTGTATAGAGGAAGTACTAGCCCCAGATCTCCCACAACAAGACTGGTCCAGAGCGGTGAGGGCCGACTTTGATCAGGCGCTTAAATTATCTAACCCTACAACCCGTTCAGCCTGTTACATACCTTGCAAACCATCTCAAGGCAGCGGGCCACATGGAACCCCCTCACTTCAAACTCCTCCTCCGCGCCATTTGGCACATAGGGTGGACCGTCACTATCTAGAACTAGTCAGAGAAGGGGAAGACCAAGAGCTTTCTTCACGAAAAGGAAACCAGACAACCACCCCCAGTGGGACACACACAAAGTTGCCCCACTCATTGCAAGAATCGACTACCTTTATGTCATAAATATCCCCTACGACCTCATGACATAGAAGGCAATATGGTGGCTTGCACATCATCCACTCCTCCAGACAAGGGTAAGAGCTAACACCTGGCTTTGCCTTAAAAGAACCTACAAGACAACGGACTGCTCCAACTCTTTTCATGAAACTTGCGCAGTGTGTGGAGGGGACAGCACCCTACACCATCACTTTGAAGCATGCCTGCCATCTAGAGCCATATGGCGGGAAGTTGCGCTTCTGCTTAAACCCTACAAAGACCAGGAGCTGTCAATCCTCAGAAGCCTCCTTGCCCTAACTTGAATCCATAATACAATCCACACTCCGCTCCCTTATAGTCACCATTGCACTGTGGAGAATCCAAAAAAGAGCACTGGATTCCTTTGGGGGAACCATGTTAACCATCCGTGGGACAATCAGCAGATTTCACCCACACTTACTGGAACACTTTCAAGCCTTGCTATATGGATACATGAAGCTGAAGCAACAAAGACTTGTTGAGTTATAACCTTTCTGGTGATTGCATGCGGACCCCTTCCTTCACACCTGCTCCATAATAGAAGACCCCTTGGAGTAGGGCATCTAACCCCCATACACCTAGCAGTATTGGCTGGCAACAGGAGTAGCTTGTCTACTCTGGGGTGCCTAAATCTCGCTATACTTCACCTCCCCTTATCCCATTCCATATAGTTCATGTTGGTATTATCCATCCCCTGGTTAGCATGCCTCAGTTAAATAGGCAAAACCTCATACTGAATGTTTCAGTTGATCAAAAAACATGAGAGCCAGTCTTTTGCTTTCATATAGCTTTGAGCTGGGTATCCTTGGCTTTAGGATTCAAATGAGAGGAGGATTCACATAGAGTTATTCTGGCTTCTATCTCAAGCTTGGTAGAATCTCGTTCATTAACCTGGTGTTTAAGCTTCTAAATTTAAGATGAAGTTTAGATGGGAGAGAACTCAATTTTTGATTATCAGTTTCCACCACTGTGACACGCTTTTAAAGATCCTTATTTATATTCTTACATCCCAAATCTCGGATGGGTGGGATCCTTGAAAGCTTAGATTAGCCCTAACTTATATTTATTCGAGGTACGCCAACCAGGGGACAGACATTACCAAAAACACAAAAGA
Organism: Massospora cicadina; assembly: GCA_022478985.1. Classification (NCBI taxonomy): domain Eukaryota; kingdom Fungi; phylum Entomophthoromycota; class Entomophthoromycetes; order Entomophthorales; family Entomophthoraceae; genus Massospora; species Massospora cicadina. The sequence continues at coordinate 87,617 of JAKSZP010011928.1, forward strand.
TAAAACCCGATCAAAAATGAACAGAAAGATAAAATTAAACTGCAAACCAGGTGGTTAGTGGAAACCGCTAACCCACCATGGCTGAGGGTGAGGGGGGTCAGGTGGTTTGTTCTCATACAAATACGCCGTAACCATGTTGTTTTGGTTGAAAAAACGGACCCAAGCTGAGAGCCAGGGTGTTAGGGCATCCATGTAGTGGGGGTGAAGGACATTGTAGTAAAAGCTCTCAACCTCTTTATTAAGCTGAGCACGGTAAATTGCTTTAACAAATTCCGCGATGTGAAATTCAGCTTGAATGTGGGCTTTGGGGAGTTTGGCAAAATTGGAGATACTCTGGCGGGTAATTTTAGAAGATGGGTTAAATTCTGCTAGTTTGGCGACATGCATGATAGTGGCTTTGGCATTGTCAAACAACTTTGAGATGTCGCTGCAGGGAGATTTGGGGAAATTGGGAAGAAGTAGAGTGTGGGCATCCCTTCATGGAGTTTATCCACTGATTTGGCCACTGCTTTGCGTAGGTTTGGGCAATGGGGAGAGGACACCACAGCTAAGGCAAGCTGGTGGTCTCTCTGGTAGGGAGCAGCATTGGGTAGCGGAGCGAAACGTTTGGGGGGTGGGTTATCATCAAAATCATGAAGAAAAAATTTATCCTGACCATAATCGAACAGGCTGAGAGGTTGACCAGTTTGCTCACTCATGATAACTTTACCTGCTTCATCGATTTCGGCTAGTAGGTCCCATGGATTTTGTTTCACAAGAATAGTGGATGAAGAATTGTGGTGGGTAAGAGTCAAATAGGTAACTTGAGAGCGAATAGTAGTCCAAGCCTGACTCTGATTGGTGGGGGCAGATTTGGGCGGGTGAATGTGGGTAGTCAATTTGGTGGGGGCTGATTTTTCACTCTGGCCCATTGAATTAGAATTTTGGGTGGGAGGGGAAGCAAAAACGCCCCATTTGGGACCCACTGAATGTGGCTCCAGACCCACATCAGAGGAAGTGGCTTGGGGGCAGGATTTTTGGAATGGTCGAGTCCCAAACAGGGGGGACAAATTTGGTGACCATTATACACCCAAGCCCAAAAAAGTGCTCAGGCGCTGCTGCAATATGAGTATGGGGGGAATTTGTTAGGCGATGGCAGGATGGTGGGGGATTATGGTGGCAGTGGCGCGAGGTGCACAAGGCGCTCTGCACCAGAAGGAACAGCGAAGACAAGGTTGGGTTGTGTCCCATAAGCCATAAGCCCTGCCACCAACTGTTCATATAAAATTTGGGGTGGGAGGTGGGAGGGAAGATCTGCAAATGACACCACCATTGTGGTGTCTGTTGGAAGGCGAGTTTGGGTGTTAGGAATGGGGGTGTTTTTGTATATTAGGGGGTGGAGGCTGCTGATGCAGCATCCTCCTCCTTTTGGAAGCCAATATCAAAATAGCCCTTAAAAGGGCAGAAATCGATGAAACCAGCTGGTGCAAATGCAGCGGTGGCCACTTTGATTTTTGCCTTGTTGGCATATGGGAATAAATGCCCATATTCAACATGGAGGCAAAAGAGGATATTGGATCCGGGTAGGGCGAGAGGATGGGGCAAGAGGGGTGGATGCACACCAGATGGAGCGTTAATTCCCGTGGGGGGATAAAACAGCCAGTAGAGTTTGGTGGACTGTTTGAGCCCATCTAAATTTGTTTTCCTGCAGGGCGGAAAATGCTGGGAGGTGGAGCACCGCTGCCCAACGCTGGAGCAGCAGGCGGTGGATTTGAGGATATAAACTGGAAAATGGACGTGGGTAGATGGCGGTTGTAAATTAAACTCTTGTTTTTTATAAATTTGCTAAAAGTGAGTTCGAGTGGAAAGAAACTAGATCAGACCTAACTTGATTACTTTAATTCTCAACTTGAGTCAACTAAGTGTATACATCCTTTACCCGATCATCCAACTCAATTGTGTCCTTGACACCCTAAAATTCTTTCTCACATTTATTAAATTGTTAGAAACAAGTTTCTCATTCTCACTGATGCCTTCAGCTTTAACCTTTCTTCAATGGAGTGACTTTGGTCTCTAAGGTAGGAGTGGAACAAACTATTCCTGAGAGAATAAAATTTGAGCTCTCCAAGGAGAGACAAGGCTTGAGATTATTGCTGTTACAAAGCAGCTATACATTTCTCATCACCATGCTGAGAAGTAGAAACTTGAGATAGCAGTTCACTATGAGTTTGAGCTTTGGGTTTGGTAATCTCTTGTGCAAATTCATCAAAAGGAGATCAAGCATTGGTGGATGAATCATCCAATTCTTTATGTCATTTTCTTTATGATTCTTCTATGCACTTAACTACATCAGTATTGAATGCGGCAATTTACTCATGAATCTGATAATAAATTTTTGGTTTTCTTCCATCCAAATTTCGCCTTTCTGACATGAATTGAACCTAAGCTGTAAAGATTTTATAAGAAAGCCTCAGCGCATCATGATTCACTAGGTAACGTTGCAGTTCTTAATGATGTACCCATTATGTTTATCATACAAAATTAGATGAGTGTGCAAATTTTCAGACATATGTAGTCAAATTAGTAAGTTGGCTGTATATTTCCGGGAGGATTCAGGTTTTGTAGAGGAATATTAGTTGATCCTCCACATTAGATGCTCTCTCACGAGATGAAATGTCTCCAGGGTTCAATATGGCATGAGTCAAATCTCTAACAACTTTGGTAGATGACCAATTAATTTGTTAAGGCACTGGTATGACCATGCGGTCAATTGTACGCCTTTAAAGGTGATAATTGAAGGTCTATCAATCCTGTCATCCTCTTCACCATCCCCATTTTGGATCCATCAGTAAAGCTAATGGCAGGTGTTTCTTCCATCTTGATTGTAAATGGTATTTTGTGGTGTACAAGCCCCCTGTAGTGAGCACCACTTGTCATAAACTTTATAAGGTGCTGCTTGTAGGTGCTTAGCTGCAGGATTTCACCAAACCAACAGTTGTGGGAATAAATATAAATTATGCAGCTTTTAAGAATTTGGGACTAAAAATAGACCATAAATAGGCTTGGTTTGAACAAGAAAGATAGGTATGATGAATGATACTATATTAAATAGATATCTAGTGTTTTAAATTCTTATCTTAGAAGAAAAATCCATAGCCATTGTTAAATCACAAAGATGGTCACGAAACATTTACATATAAAAAATTTATAGCTTTATATGAAAAGCTCATAAAGATGTCAGGGCTTCATGATTTTTCCTCATTGATATAATTTGTTATCAATATGAGAAGTGAGATCTTGGGATGCTTTTGGGTTCTCATCATTTGACTTGTTATCGTTTGGGTTAATCCTCTGGATCAGAGGAGAATATCCTACTTTTACTATTGCTTGGATTTCAATCCAAAAATCCTATCTAGTCAGATGCTAATCTGATCCATGGTATCTCATTTGGCATCAGGGAAAAAAATTTAATTTGATGAAGGATTGACCTATTAGAACCCTTTAAGTATTTTCATTCTGATATGGCTTAGAATTCTATATTTATCAGCAGTGTTAATGACAAGCCATATGGTAATGACTTATTAAACTTTATACAATCAGTCAGCTCAGGAATGGATTTATTATAGTAATAAAAAAAATTATTAGCTCCTGATTGAGGGGGTGTGGCATAGTTGGGATGGGCGTCCCACTATCTCCCCTCACAATGCAGGTTCAGGTACTGTCATGTCAGAAATTGCATTTCTGTGCCAAGAGGATATCAATACTTTGGATTCACACACCGTGCCTCAGTCAACCAAGCGAATTAGTGAAGTTAGATCATTTAATCCCAGCCTATCAGAACATGCACAGGAAGGGTTTGCCCTCAGTACTAGGCTTTTGTCCTCCACTCTTTATATTTTCGCTCGCTACTCACTAACCCTTCTATGAGTGCAGTATTTTTGTCCCAAGGCTGACCCACCTCAAATAAGATAAAATACAAGCTCCTGATTGGCGGATAAAGTATTTTCCACCCTTTGTGACCTCCTTTAACTCTTTAAATGGAATTGGTTTATTTTATGAGGCAGAACTAAATACAAGTTATTGTGAGGGCGAACTTCAAACTAGTTCATCTAATTCTCCAAGTGTTTATTGTAGAAATTTTTATAATAATTCAGACTATTTGACACCTAGATATTCTTATTAACCTAGAGAGCATCCAAATGTCTTACAGAAGCTCCTACAGTAGAGCTTCCCATTTTATTGCTTAGTTTCTCAAGCTTTAGTATGGGTGTCAAATGTTTCTCAGGCTCAGCAACATGGGGCATTTTTGGTTGTTTCACAGTTATCGCCTTACTGCCACAGATGCAAATGAAGCCAAAATGGGCATGTTACATAGATATAAGTACCAAGAGGCGCTTATATGACATATACCATCTATTTCAAGAGATGCCCATCAGTGTGATGGTAAAGAACTTGGTACTAAAGATCATTTAGTAAAAGTAATTGTGAGATACATACATTGGTTAATCCAAAAAATTTAGCATATTATTACCTGCCAGCGTATTGATATTAGCGGTTTGACTGTATTTATAGAGGCTAGCAATAGAATTATTCTTTTACTTAAACAGTTTAATTACACTTTTAACGACCTTTGTACCATCATTATTTTTAATCAGCTTCAAACTCAGACGTTCATCAAAAAGGTGGAAGGACTAGCTGCACAGCTTGATGCTGACCTATCACATATTGTTAACAGCAATATGAATATCAAGGGGTAACCCCTCATTGGCTAGCATACATCACTCATCACTGTATACAAGTTGAAGCTATCTTAAATCAAAAATGGAGTGACATACATAAGCGATAGCATCCCACTGTGAGGCCCATCAAACCAATTCTAATGCACAATGTCAATTATGGGACAATTTAAATGGCTACGTTGGACAGCTTTTGGGTATAATCCTGAACCACAATCATCTAGTGAAATATTTAGAAAATGACACTGACGCTCATCAATTTTACTTTGGCAGCCTAAATGCTGATATGGATGGAGCAATGCGCTCTGATACTGATTTGTACCAGACAATTGATTCCTTGCGTCTGGAACTGAGAATTCAAGATCTAAAGAAAATTTTTCTTTTACTTTGATCACAAATCTAGTCAAATCCAATTTTAAAAAAGTTACATAAGAAATACAACCTCTTTTTTCATGCCTTTCCAAACTGATGTCATCAAATTTAACACCTGCTCCACCCACATGGGGTGGTGATGCACCACCTCCTGGTGTTTTTTAGACGCAGTCAAAGTGCGCCTGGGCTGGCTCTGCTAGCCCCCTAATCCTAACGATCATTTTTGTTCCCCCTTGGGATCTTGCTCAACACCTTGCGCGGTCCCAGGTGGTGCTGAGAAGCCCCCTGGTGCTCCCCTGAAGCAACCTGCGCTTTGACTTTTAGGTCAAATATGGGTATCTCTTCCCTTCCATGAGTGCCTTCATCATTGAGATTGCATAGGCAGTGTTTAAACCTTATGGATTTATCAATTTCTACCATTTAAGGGTATTATGATCTGGTCTTCCCTAGTGAGGCCCAGGATATGGCCACCGCAACTGTGCTGCTTGTTTACAAAACTACACTTATCCCAACCACCTATACTTGGTTGCCAGCAGACACCACTCTGGTGGTTCAGTTTTTAGGCTGCCCAGTCATCTTTCCCCCAACCAGCTCCGCCATGAGCTCCTGGAGGGATTGTCCTTTTATGGCGCAGATCCCATCCTCCAGTTTGTTTTCAAATAGAGCCAGCCAATTTGAAGAGCCTCAAGCCTTTGCAACCATCCATCCTTTCCGCCAGGACACCACCTCGCCAATCCCCTGTACCATTGTCTGCTCCGCCCCAGACCATTCATTTTAGGCTCACATCAAAATGGAAGCTCAGTTTGCTCATTGTGATTCAGACTTGATCACTTGAAGTGAAAGTGCACTAACCCTGCTATTGCAGCAGCTTTTTCTGCTCCTCTCTCTGGCGTCAGCCCCACTGGCAAATCCACATCAGTTTTCATGTGGTATTTGATCCTCCCTCCCCTTCCCACACCACCTGGAGCCACAGCTTCAGCTATAACAGCCAGTAAGATCAAAAAAAGTAGTTTCAGGAGGGTTGCAGCTCAACCCTTGTGTGAACATTTTGAAAACTGATCGCTCTAGTATTGATTTTACTAAACAGGTTCTTATGTGAGTTGTAATAATAATTTATATAGTTGGCTTAGATAATTAATTGATTGGTGCTAGAATAAAGACTAACACTTTAGTTAAATCTTCATCCAAAATGAAGTATTTCTTGTCTCCAAAGTGCTCTTCTAATCTTGAAATAATGATAAACTGATGGAACTTTTCCTCCAACACTCCCCTCTAGATTAGACTTAATTTTGGAATATAACCCAATTTTAGGTTCAGAGGTTATCAGTTACTCTCTTAACGCAGGAGCCCACAGAGATCAAAATACCAACAATTGGCCAAAGGATACTTAATCCTCTCAAACATTTATAAGAGTTAATTACAACAAATCTAAAAACAAGCTAAATGTTAATATAGATGAATCTAAACTAATCTTTATTTGAATAAGCTAGGGATTTTTATAGGCAGAAGTGGAAAACTTTTCAGATAACTCATTAAAATCAACTAATTTTCTTCCAAAAATCTTTACCTTATGATTAACTTCAAAATAATGGCGGATTTCTTCGCCTTAGTTAATCCTCAGTAGTGTACCCTTTTATGGATCAGCAGCCATCCCTTCATGTCAAGAACTGTACACAGATGTTATAGGGTCCGTGTTGTCTGGTTACATATACTAGCTATTTCTAGCAAGCTTTAAAACGCTTCAGTAGCTTCATAAAATGACCCTAGTCGTTTAATGCCTCTGCTTGAATGATTTACCATGACAATATGACTATTGGCTATCAAGCCTTCATCAAAATACTAATTTAATATTGTTGGGGATGATCCCTGACAAAGTAAATCAAAACCAATAATTGGAATATACCCTTTGGTTAATAAAAGCTAGCAATTTAGTTTTTAACCATTGCCAAACAATATATTTTTTATTGACAAACTTTGAAGTGCTTAATCTGAAAGAGAGATAGATAATGTGGTAAACCAAAATTCCAACACCTTGGTTGACCAGCTTTGGTCAAAGGTTTGTGAGCCCACTTATCCTGGCCCCAGACAATCAGCTCCCATTTATGGCCTAGCATTGCCATATCAAACCCATTTGATTCTCTTCCTGTGTGGATGATGCAAAGGTAGCATATTCTAGAAGCTATGACTTTGGTTGGCTGGAGTTTTTAACCCACCTGATTCAAATCCTCACCACTGATTTCTCCCTTGTAAGGGCTTTCTCACTTATAAAACTTTAAGTAAGATGGCTCTTGAGGCAGCTGCTGCCCCTGCTAATATTCTTATTTCCAAGCCCTCCACGCGGCTAAGGAGCCGCTGATGAACAGAATTATGTGTCTGAACTTCCCACTAACTACCCTAATAATACTCAGGCACACATTGAGCAGATTGCATTTGGTACAGGTCACTCATGCATTGATGCTGCAAATTTTGATGTTGAATAAATTTCGCTAAACCAACCAACAAAATAAAAAGTTTCTTGTGTTGCCTAAATTAGTTAAACATGCGAAATTCCAACTCGCTCAGTATCTCAAGGCCATGCATACTACTGGCCTCATCAAAGAGAAAAAGCCTCATCTTAACAGTCTTCAAACATGCAGCTGACGCCCACCTCCAATTCTGTCTGCTTTTTTCACGTGTTTTCCTGTACACGCTGGATGAAGATCCCCCTGACCATCCTTTTCCATCTAATATGACGTCTTAGGCTATTAACTAAAGTTTTCATGTTAGTATTTTATTATGGATAATTATTTTGTTTGGCTTAATTCAAATAAAGAGCATAGATGGCCCTCTTTTTGGGTTGGGCGCCACTAATACTAAAAAAGGTAAGAAAGTAAAGATATTGGGAAGTAATAACCTAGACTTGAAAGCAGATTTTCTTGCCGCTAACCCAAATATTGATCAAGTCAAAAACCTGTTACTGTTGAACTTTACACCTTTATAATATGCGGGGCCAGTTTGAAAAAGTGATACAAGACGATTGTTAAAAGTTTTATCAGAGTGGCCCTGGTGAACCACCCCTTGGTGTTCCCTTGATGATCTAGAGACCAGTCCAATACAATCAAAGTGGTTTGTTCCCTGGATACTCCAACCCTCCTCCTTTGGAGCATTTTAACTCCATCATCTGCAAAAATCGTATACCATGATAATGCCGTACTGCCACTACTCCTGTTTGTGCTCCTGTGGCATCGTCCATGCTGGCCTCTCTAGCAAACCAATGGCGTTTTACTCTTACACTTTGTCTTCATCACTCAGAAAGTTATAAAGGAGCGACACAGGACCATTGGCCCTGCAATCATGGACCTCAACTTTATGATAACCTATTAAATTATTAAAGCTTGATAAACAGGCCAATATGCATATTTATTAGTCTCTTTGAGATTAGTATGTCCCAAGTGTCCAAGAATGCCAAGTTAGTGATGATAATGAACTCAATGGAATCCATATACCAAGTGTTAATTATGCTTTACTACAGAAGGTTGGTGTAACCTACATCAATGCCAAAGATCTTATGATCAAGGGATTTTGTGGGGAAGAGCGATGACTACTTGGAAGGAGGAGTTCCTTAAAATCTGTTTAACAAGGACCAAATGGTTAAATCCCTCAAGGAGCATTTTCATTTGGAGGCCCAGATGCTATCTGAGACAAATGTTATAAATGACTTCAACGCTCAATCATGTTGCGCCATGCCTTCAAACCTTACAAGTGATTGTATAGGGTTATGATTCTCATCCTAAATGAGGAGAACGGTCTCACCCATAGGGTAATTATCTCAGACAACACGCCACACATTTTTGAGGCACCCAACAAGACTCTTCAGGAAATTTGAACTGTATCCTTGGACCTACTCCCCATAAAAAGATTTGCCTCCATCATACAATTCTCAATTTATGGGCCTGATATTAAACAATTTCCTGTCATTTTTGTAAAAAACTGGGGCACTATGCTAATCATTGCCCAGACCTGATGTTAAAATTTATGGGTTTGTTAATTGTTCATGGCTGATAAACCCTAAATTGATTAATTGCACAGGTTTGATGTTGTGCAATTCACCGCGTTGTTCAATAAGAATATATAATTGATTGATAATAGTATAAAGAATATTATTCATAGTTGAATAAAGCAATAGTACTGGGTCCAACGCTCGACCAGTATTCCTCTTAAAAATACTTAAGATGTCCTCAATAGGGATTCGTTCCCTTATACCGCCTAACTTGATCCACGCTCAGATTCTCGTTTACAGCCTTTCTCTGGTGACACACAGTTGGCAGCAATCCCTGATTCAGCTCAGCTTCTCTTCTCTGGAACCCCGCTCAGATCCTTACTCTTTATCCTAAAGAGTCTCCAATTAAAGCACACTGCAACAATTTTCTTGTATTTAGAATAGAACTAATAATGGATTCTGGTAAAGTATATATTGTAATATACTAAGTACTGGTAAAGTGTGTGTTTATTAAGTAGATTCTTAGGGGAATTTATAGTAGGAACTTGGCGCTCAACCCTCAGTGGGCACCTCTTTGATAAAAATGTCAGCTGTTGCCATTGAATTACCCATCATCATCTCATCAGCAATGGTCTTCCTCATCCTGGCTAGGATTCCATTGATGGACATTTTCAAGACCTAAAATGGAAAGAGTTAGAAAATGTCCCTAACATCTTCCTCTCAATCCCAGAGAATCAACCATATTTGGCAAGCGATCTGCTTAATAATGAGACTTGTTACCCATTAAGGCAGGTCACAAACCAACTGATTGATTCGCTAGTCGCAGGCCGCATCTATTACCTTGCAACTTGATCCTTGAATTCCCAATTAATTGATGATGAAACCCAAACGATCCCAATCATTACATCTAATGGTCAATCATCGGTGAATTATCAGATGCTTCTATTTCGTCTACAATTCTTCCAGACGAGATCTTAAGCATTCACCTAGATTGATCCCTGTCAGAATTCAAGATAACCATCAAATCAAATTCCCTTCTTCCAATTCAGGTCATGCCAAACTGGTCATCAAACCTAACTGAGCTAAATCAATTTCAGGATCCTCCTCCTCTACTCCTGAGTCACGTGGGGCGGCCTTTCCACCCACTTGGTCAGATGAACAACACCATCCTTTGAAGATGCCCATGAGGAGGCCATTCCTGAAGATCAGTAAAGATCCTGAATGGATGAGGCCTGATGATCCTGAAGGCACCGAGTCCCAAAGCACCCTATGAATAATAAAACTTTTAACTTAATAACTTAACTGGTATTCTAACCCATTCTTACCGTTTCCTTCTTGGTGCTCTTTCTGATTTTTCCAGCTTTGAGCCACCTATTAACCTCAGTGCCAGTCCAGAGAAATGTAGCGCCGACAAAGTGGTGCTCACTACAGGGGGCTCCAAGCTTTCCTAGTAAAAACGTCTATCACAAAAATGGAAAATACTAGCAGCCCTTAAGACCAAATGACTGGTCAGTCGAGAAGCATTACTCAATGAGTTAGTACCTTGTGATACACAACGCCGCCCATGCAGCCAGAGAGGCTAGAATTTTGGGCCATCTTTCAACTCTCGCTGCCCTCCCATGATGGGAGCCAATACCAACTTCAGTACAAAAACCTTAATGATGTCGTCCAACAACTAATAAATGGCATCTACTCCATGGGCGCCTGCTCCAGCTGCTCCCACATCTCTTCCATACCTTCTACAATGCGGGACCTCTACTCCTCATCTGTAATACCAGCTGGGGAACTTACCCTAGGGCCTGATCGCTACCTTCATAACTTTGTCCACCCCGCTATCCATCACCTACTTCAGCTAGTCAGATTACACCATCAGGAGGTCTCCTGGCAACAAGGGCTCACCCAGAATTTACAAACCTACATCATCGACTTCTGTGACGCCACATCTTCCTTTGTGCATGACAACTGCGAAGCCATTATTGATAACTGACTATTGATAAATGAGATTCATGATCAAATTGTAGTAAGAGTACAGCGTAATCTCTGGCTGCCTCAAGGAACATTTTCATCAAAGTGCTCAGTTATTTGAGGTTTCTTGGAATCAGCATCTCCTCCAAGTCAGAAGATTGTTACAATCCCTGCAACAGCACTACTGAGATCTGGACTCTCATGACTACCCCTCCCGAGTGCAGGGCCAGAAGGACCTAGGGGGTCTGAAGGCCCCAAGGGGCGTCAAGGGCCAGATGGACCCAAAGGACCCCGTGGACCTCAAGGGCCCCCAGGCCTTTAACATCAGGCGAACCCAAAGACCCCTGGCAAAGGGATGTGATAACAGCCCTGCCTGCCCTATGTGATCAGATCCAAAATGTGGCGCTGGGGTGCAAACTCCAATTGGATGGTGTCCCCCTCAACCCACGGGTCTTTTTGAGGCATTGTCAGATGAGATGGATAACCTCAGTGCCTTCACTAAGCTTACTGATGCTCATATCTCCCAGCTTAAGCAAACTTGGTAAGGGTTCAAAACCCGGCTGCCCACCCTCAAAAAGCCAGCTCCACCTTCAGAGCACCGAGATCCAATCTCTAAAAGAACAGGTTGCCAATAAGGCTTCAGCTTCCACCCTCAGCCGAAATTGGGACTACATTTAGGAGGACTTAAAAGGCTTGCGGTGGTGGCTGGATCAGCGGGCTCCTCAGGATTATGTGGAAACTGAGATCTCAGAGCCGTAATTCATTTCAGGCATTAACACCCTTTCCACTCCCATTGTAACTAACTTTAAGCCTAGTTTTAAGGAAAGGGTTACTCCCAGATGAAAGAGTATCACCTCCTTTCTGTACGCCTATGAGAGTTCTATGGAGGAGGCTACCAACTGACAGAAGGTGAAGCATATCCACTCCTGCCTAGATAGCACCGCCCAGGAGATCATGACCCCCCATTTGAAGGATTGTAACTGTAAGTCTCAGGGAACATCCTTTGGCTCTTGATCGGGCCATCTTCCCGTTCCCAAATAAAAAACACTGAAGAGGATGGCAGTACCTCTCATCACTCAGGGCGACCTCACTCAAGTAGTAGATGAGTGATGGGTAACAGCTCGTCCGCTTCAGATCCCACCTCCAATACCCACAATTACCTCAGCAGAACTGTTGCGGGGAATTAGTGAAATCTGTGCTGAGATTACTGAATTGAAATTGGTTGGATCTAATTTGGCTGGCAATCTGGCTGATGCCCAAAATTTAAATGACTTTAAAAGCATGAAGAATGAGATATTGGTCAGATCGCCTGATGGTTCCAATAACAATCTCCAGACTGGTTGAACAAATATCAGGCACTATTGATGAGGGTTCAAAGCCCTAGAATAGTAATTTGGGCGTTGCGCCCAATGTGCTACTGTTGACTGAACGAATGGGAAAATGACCGAGTGTGGGTGAATTGGCTGTCCTGAACCCATTCCCAACTAAATGGACCCAACCCTATAAGGGATGGCCTTGGGGGATTCCCATCGCCCATTGGGCCAAACGCCATCATGCTAATTGTCAGAAACGTAGTTGAGCCTTGTTTTGGATGTTTGAGGTCGAACTGACAGAGACTCAGCTGCTGCCAAATTTTGCGATGTCAGTTCCCAAAGAATAAACCCCCCACTTCCCAAACAATGCGCCATTCAGGCCAAATTTGTTGGGTCCCAACCCCATTCTGTCACTACCCAATTGATCACTATTTAATCAGTTGCATGGCACTGAGAAAATTATTGGTCGATTTTCTTACTTTCCTTTTCCAAAAAATTTTGCTAAAAAATCAAATTTTCTTTATTTCCCATTCTAACCGCATCCCAGATGACATTTCCCTGGTGGCCCATCGCCCCACACTCTGGGTGGGCTTTACCAATTCTTTTGGTTACCATGGCTCCCTCTATTGTCGATTAGGCCCACCTAGTCAGACACTTTTCGTCTTACAACCCCACTCTTATGAATTTCTGACAACAATAAATGGGGATTTTATGGCCCTATATACAAAATGGATAGAGAGAACCCATCTCCCTATAATCCCACCTCCTGCAGTTAGAACCACTGAGTTGGGAATGGGTTCAGTGTGATTTGCCATTGGGACACTCCTTACCCTGTTGTTACACCACCACTTTGTGGTATCACATTTCCTGACTCCATATCAAGTCATACGGTCAGCAATGCCTCTGGCATTCTGGCTTGCTTTTTGGGTGTTCACACATCCCGACTGGCAGGCCAGTCTAAAATTCTTCTGCCGTTTCCATGACATAATTGACAAACCATCACTTACAGCCAAATCCACCTTGATTTTCGAATTTAGGCGCCGCAGTGGTTACCCTCTACAAGATGAACGTACAATCAGTTGTGTGTTGTTTGTTGTTCATTTGGTAACTTTTTGACTTTGGGAGAAGCATCCGCTCTGTTTTGAAAAATTATTTCAAGCCACCCAAGATGTGCAGATTTCATCTTCTCGCACTTCCTCTGGCCCAGGAAAAGGATCAAGTATCTATTCCCAAGAGATCACCAATCAGGTTCTTGACACTCTCACCGAAGTACAAATGTGGACAACAATTGCACTCATTAACGCTTAGGCAATATCTCATGCTTAACAAGGTCTCACATTGTTAGACGCTGTGGATGGAGATGCCCGCCATTGGATGAGAAGCCTTTTGCGTTCTTCCTCACAAGAAGGAGACTCCATTCCACTGGTGGCTGTTGTATCAGCTGCTTTAAAACCCTATGTGTCCCAATCAGACCACTTATTCAGACTACTCCTAACCATGGCCAAATCCCCTTGTTTTGCTTCTCTGATTTCTACCTTTTGTAAGCTGGCTTCCGCGCGTCAGGTCTATCTATCAATATGCTTCAGGCAGTCTTTAGAGCGAGCTTGGATTCAGTTTCCGCTCATCACATGGCCTGGTTTACTATCCAGGAATCAGTGAATCAAATATGTGCCACCACAACAACCATCAAAGAGTTACCTCGCCACATTTCCCCATATCTGAAGGGGAACTTTATGATAGGATTTCCTAACAAAGATGAAGATGATGCTACAAATAACAAAATAGAAGTTGAAGTGGGTCCTAACCCTGCCATAACCCTTGAGTCCAAATTGGCGTTTCCAGAGTTAACTATGAATGATTCTGTTCAAGCCCAGACAGAAGAAATGATTTCTCCCGCTCTTGTACTTCCAATTTTGCCCCAGCTAAGAACCCTGACCCTAGTCCCGACATACCCCTTATTTCTTCAGTCATCCATGGGTTGGTCAAATCTCCCAACAAACAGAATTCCACTTATTTCCTTGTCCCTATGAAAATAAGTATCAGTCCACATCATGTCTCCTTCAAAGCTCTGGTGGATACTGGAGCAGCGGGAAACTTCATGAGCGTCAAGTTGGCACAGCAATTAGAATTGGAAATGGATGTGGGTTCCTCAGTAATGGCGGCCTCTTCTGCTTACCAGTCTTCATATGTCGTTCGCTGGCTGATATACTTCTCAATCCACCAATATAACTTCTGCGATCATTTTTTGGCCATGCTAAACTTGGTATTCCCGGTGATCCTGGGTGTGGGATGGTGGCGTCCACAACATGTGAAGATTTATTTAGAGTCTAATACATTGTCATTTACTGAAGATGATTCAGAGGGAGAGTTCCCTTTAATCAACACCCTCAAAAAAATACAAGGAACCAGCTCTATCACTACCTTAGTTACCTCCATGGGCATTCTGGCCGATTTTCTAAAAAGCTTAATGCAATATCGGGGAATCTTCAATATGGAAAAAAGCAGACTGACTGCCAAAACATAATAGGTATGATTGTGGATTTTGGACAACTGTGGAATTGGTGAACATCAACTGCCCGTTGTATCCTCATACAGCGGAGGAAGAGGTTGCACTCAATACCTGGTTGGATGACATGTTAAAAAAAGGTTGGTTGTTCAAAGAAACCTCCCTCATCGCCTCCCCTATTGTCTTTTCATAAAAATTGGATGGATCACTTTGTCCTTGCATAGATTATGGTCACCTGAACAAAATAACAGTTACAGATCCCTATCCATTACCTTTAGAGCAGACAATCAGTCAGGCAATTGCCAAATCCCGTGTGTTTTCAAAACTGGATCTGGCGAACACTTTCAACCAAATTTGGGTGATGGAAGGACAGGAATGGTTAACCACAATCTGAATGAGGCAAGGCATTTTTCGATTTCACATAATGCCCTTTGGTTTGAAAAATGCTCCAACTACATTTCAACGAATGATTGACAACACATTAGGGGATATCCAGTTCTCTTGTGCTATTGCATACATCAATGATATCCTAGTTCATTCTCCAACTCCTGAACAACATGCTATCAACTTAGAAGCGGTGGTGGTCGCTTTGCATAAAGCAGGGCTGATCCTCAAAGCTTTTAAGTGCGAGTTTTATAAGGAAGAGGTCACATTTCTCGGAAGTCTGGTTCTCAAAGAAGGTGTCACTATCCCTCCCAATAAATTAGATGTGATCTGAGAATGACCAACTATGACTACACAGAAGCAACTTTAGGGTCTCATAAGAACTATCATTTTTTTGAAAAAATTTCCCCCGCACTTTCCCAGTTGGTTGCTCCACTCCATCCCCTCACTGGAAAAAATGTACCGTTTTGTTGGATTCCCAAATGCCAGCGGGCATTCAAATTGATCAAGGAGGTGTTCATGTCTCCTCTTATTTTGAAACACGCCAATCCCACCAAACCGTATATAGTTGCATGTGATGCTTTGTTGGTAGCAGTGGGCGCAGTGCTGCTTCAGGACCACGATGGTCTTTAACATCTGGTCACTTATTTTTCCTGAAAATTCATCACTATGGAGCAATGTTGGGCCATTTATGATAAGGAACTGGCGGCTGGTGCATGGGCTTTAACTCATTGGCAATACCTGTTACAGGGTGCTCGTCATGAGTTAACAGTTCGCATGGATCACCAGGCTCTCTTGTATTTCTGAAAACACCAAAAATCAGCACACTGGCATGCCCAAATCTATTTGGACCTGTGCAGTTTCAACTTTAAATATGAATTTGTCAAAGGTGCGCTCAATGTTATTCCTGACTTCCTAAGCTGTAGCCCAGCTCACTGTCACTTGGAACCTGAGAAAGTGGATCTCATTACCATGATACCTGCCACTTAGATTCTGTCAATCATTCCCTCCATTGTTTCCTCCGCCGCGTTGTCTCCTGAAGATTCGTTATTGGCCCAGGTGTTAGCCGGTCAAACAGCCTGCCCTGAGGGCGTGGATTTGGTCTAGCAATTGACTTACTCTGTCTTAAACACTCCCTATACTCCTTAGAAGAGGGGCTCATTCACTTCCATTCTCATGCGTGGGTTCCCCCTCCTCCTACCTGAAAGTATTCCGCGCACACCATGATCCCCCACAGTTGGGCATCCCAGTAACAAGAAATGCATTGATCTGATCAAGCAAACCTTCAATTGGGCAGGACTGAACAAAGAGGTCCCAGCTTGGATCGCCAATTGTGTTACTTGCACTAGGGCCAAGTCAGATCGCTCCATTAAGAATGGCCTCTTACACCCTTTACAGCAGGCGGAAGGTCTGTGGACTTTGGTGTCCATAGATTTTATCATCGATCTCCCCTTTTCTAATGGGTTCACAGCGGTGATGGTAGTGGCGGATTGCTTTACAAAATTTTCCCTTTTTATTCCTTGCACTTCTGCAATTACATCGGAAGAAACAGCCCATCTTTTTGTATGACATGTGTTTTCAATGTTCAGTCTTCCCCAGGAAATTGTTAGTGACTGGGGTACTCAGTTTACCGCACGCTTTTGGAGTGAACTCCTATAAATCCTGGTGATAATCCCCTGTCAATCCATGGCATATCTCCCCCAGTCCAACAGTCAGACCTAGCGGGTTAATCAAGTCCTTAAACAATATCTGCGTTGCTATCCACAGCAGCGCAGGATACTTGGTCCAGTGACTTGCCTCTCACTCAATTTGCATACAATAATGGGATCCACGCATCCACGGGGTTTTCACCATATGAAGCAACGTTGGGCTATAACCCATCGTTTTTAGTCAGGGCATGCTTGCGACCTGAGGTTCAAGCTGCCGCAGATCATGCTACCCATATTCAATCAACTCAAGCCTTAGTGCGGGAACACCTCACCAAAGCCATTGATGACTATAAACGATTTGCAGACCATAAGCGCCTTTCAGGTCATGACTTTACAGTGGGTTCTTGCGTCATGCTTGATACCCAGCATTTGCTAATTCAAACCCCTTCCCACAAGTTTGCAAGTAAGCGTTCAGGTCTCACTTAGTGGAGGAAGTATTGGGTAATGGGGCGTTCCGCCTGAAGCTTCCCGCGCATTAAAAGCAGCACCCAGTCTTCCATGTTTCCCAATTGTCGCCCTTCAAGGGTGTAATTCCCATGGACTCAGAACTGATCATTGTCAATAACAATGAAGAAGCTGAGGTAGAGGCTATCTTGGCATCTCGCAAGTCGCGATGTTTAGTCCAATATCTCGTGGCCTGGAAAGGATACCCAGCCTACAAAAATAGTTGGGTCAAGGCGCGCAATTGTGCAAACTGCATGGCCCTGGTCGAAGCTTTACACACATCCCACCCTGGGGCCCCCGCCCTCCTCAGAAAATCGAGACAATTATAGCTATCAAGCTACCTAAAGCACACAAGAATGTGGCCCTGGTGCATTTCCCGGTGGGGGTGCCAATCCTTTGGAAAAAGGAAAGGGTAATGTAAGTCTTGGGGAACATCCTTTGGCTCTCAATTGGGCCATCTTCCCATTACTGAATAAAAAACACTGAAGAGGATGGTGGCACCTCTCATCACTCAGGGCGACCTCACTCACATAGTAGATGAGCGATGGGTAACAGCTTGTCCGCTTCAGATCCCACCTCCAATACCCAGACTTACCTTGGCAGAACTGTTGCAGGGAATTAGTGAAATCTTTGCTTAGATTACTGAATTGAAATTGGTTGGATCTTATTCAGCTGGCAATCTTGCTGATGCCCAAAATTTAAATGACTTTAAAAGCATGAAGAATGAGATATTGGTCAGATCGCCCCATGGTTCCAATAACAATCTCCAGACTGGTTGAACAAATATTGGGCGCTATTGACAAGGGTTCGAAGCCCTAGAATAGTAATTTGGGCATTGCGCCTGATGTGCAGCTGTTGACCAAACGAATGATTAAATGACTGAGTGTGGGTGGGTTGGCTGTCCCAAACCCGTTCCCAACCAAATGGACCTGTCCCTATAAGGGTTGGCCTTGGGGGATTCCTATCACCCGTTGGGCTAAACGCCATCATGCTAATCATTGGAAACATAGTTGAGCCTTGTTTTGGACATTTGAGGTCAAACTGACAGAGACTCAGCTGCTGCCAAATTTTGCGATGTCAGTTCCCAAAGAATAAACCCCCCATTCCCAAACAATGCGCCAGTCAGGCCAAATTTGTTGGGTACCAACCCCATCCTGTCACTACCCAATTGATCACTATTTAATCAGTTGCATGGCACTGAGAAAATTATTGATCGATTTTCTTACTTTCCTTTCCCAAAAAATTTTGCTAAAAATCAATTTTTTTATTTCCCATTCTAACCGCATCCCAGATGGCATTTCCCTGGTGGCCCATCGCCCCACACTCTGGGTGGGCTTTACCAATTCTTTTGGTTACCATGGCTCCCTCTATTGTCGATTGGGCCCACCTAGTCAGACACTTTTCGTCTTACAACCCCACTCTTATGAATTTCTGACAACAATACATGAGGATTTTATGGCCCTATATACAAAATGGATAGAGAGAACCCATCTTCCTATCACCCCCAATGAGTTGGACTCTCAAACTAAGAATCTCGTTGAGACTGTCCCAGTAATCCCACCTCCTGCAGTTAGAAACACTGAGTTGGGAACGGGTTCAGTGTGGTTTGCCGTTGGGACACTCCTTACCCTGTTGTTACACCACCACTTTGTGGTATCACATCTCCTGACTCCATATCAAGTCGTACAGTCAGCAATGCCTCTGGCATTATGGCTTGCTTTTTAGGTGTTCACACATCCCGACTGGCAGGCCAGTCTAAACTTCTGCCGTTTCCATGACATTAACACCTGGAAACAGGTCCGTACAGCCTTGATTCAAGAGTTTGGCAGCAATCAAACTCTCGCCAACAAAAAGCAAGCGTTCATGGGCATCTGACTGAATAAAGGGGAAAACCCTATGGAGTTTGCTAACTGGTTCTATGCCCAAGCACAACCTCTGGTCATGATGAATAGTATCACCCTGGATGATGCTATCACAACTGTCATTTCTGCCTTAGGATCCTATCCTGAGGTTCAAATGCATATGATCAGGCAGAAGAACTGGTTTACCTGTATTCAGGAGATCAAGGAGGCCCTCAACGAGATCCCTGCCTTGACTCTACACTTTAAGGATACATCTACTGGCCCCTCTAACCGCCCTAGGGTCCATGTAGTTGAAAATCGTAAGAATATACGTCCTCGATGCACCTATTGTAATGGTTTCAGACATAGTGCCCAGGTCTGTTGGAAATGACTTGCTGAGGAGGCGGGAAAAGGGTTATCAGCTTGAAGGATGAGGCGCTTCATGATGACATCCCTACCCAGCCTCAAGTAGCATCCGTGAATGAACCAGAATCCTTCATACCAGAAGAAGTAGTTTTGTTATCT
The DNA here is from genome assembly GCA_022478985.1 of Massospora cicadina. Classification (NCBI taxonomy): domain Eukaryota; kingdom Fungi; phylum Entomophthoromycota; class Entomophthoromycetes; order Entomophthorales; family Entomophthoraceae; genus Massospora; species Massospora cicadina. The sequence goes on from JAKSZP010011928.1 coordinate 107,370, forward strand.
GATGACAAAAAAGACGTTATTATGACTTACTCTTCTTCTGATGATTCTCCCATGTTCCTCACGTTACCACCCAAATTTGGAAGCTTGGTTACCCGAGTCACCATCTGGGTCCACAAGATTCCAGTTTTAGCCATAGTTGATAAAGGCTCTCCTGTGAACGGCATATCATTCAATTTGATGAAACTGGGTCAAGATTGCTCCAGACCTGCCCCATTACTTGGAGTATGGCACGGCCGGCCCACAGTGTACCCAATCTATAGGAGCATATTCCTCCTTGCCGTTGCGTTTTGGAAAACTTGCTGTGAACACCCCTCACGGTTGCACTAGACAACCCCAGTTATGACCTGCTCCTCAGGACTCAGTTCCTTCAAGACTATTCGGCGGTGCTCAATTATGATGGTGGTTTCCTCTCCCTTATAAGACTTTGAGTCCCTCTGGTTTTTGAAACTACTTATGACTCTAAGGCGGAGGTCAAAGCCTGAGCCTGTCTACTGGAGAATGAAGGCCAAATTGATCAGCTTGAGTATCACATCAGGGGCTCTCAAGTTCGACTACCCCCTCCTACTGTTGATGGACAGGAAGGAATGCCAATCTATTTATCCTGGGCGACTACTGTAACCCAAAGTCCCAAGCCATCAATGACACTCAGGTCCATGTCAACATCCCCTCATGATACCTATTAGAATCTGAGGCCTACACAACCCATCTCCTAAAGGAAGTGCTGACCTGCTCTGGGATCCTTGATCCAGCGTATGCCAGGTCTATATCTGTGTTGCTAGCCAACCTGACTGAAAAACCCAAAGTTTTAGGTCCAAACAGTCCCGCCACTTATGTCCGCCTATTACTGATAGGGGCTGTTGCCAATGTTCGAGCTTTGGGGACTTGAGGGATTTCGGCTTTGAGTCGCCTCCCTTGGTTAGTCTGGTCGACAATAATATTGTGAAAGACCTCTCTGATGAGCAGCGACACAAGGTTCAGGAGCTGTTGGAGGATTACTCAGATCTATTCTCCACTTCAACCTATGATTTCAGAAGAATGAGCGGAGTCCTCCACCATATAGAAACTGGGGATGCTACCCATTATTAATACTGGCCTTACCAAAAGAGCAAGGTCAAAGAGGACCAGGTGAAAGTGGAACTTAAACAGCTACTCAACACTGGGCTCTTGGTCCCATCACGTAGTCCTTAGGCCTCTCCTCTTCTGCTAGTCTGAAAGAAAGATGGCAAGCACCAGTTTGTGATGGATTACCGCCGACTTAACTCCATCACCAAGAAGGACAGTTATCCCCTGCCCCGTATTGATGATTCTCTCCATCTTCTTGCCATTTCCCAGTACTTCTCGGCCATGGACCTTGCCAGCGGATATTGGCAGGTCAAGTTCGCCCCTGAAGACTGAGCCAAGTGCGCTCTAATCGCAATGAGGGGCTATTTGAGCCCACCCAGATGCCCCAAGGCCTCTGTAATGCCTGGCCACTTTCCAGCGTGCCATGGACGGGATCCTTGGGGACTTGAAGCTTTCATACATCCTCATTTACCTGGATGGCATTACCGTTTTTTCGAGAACCTTTAATGGCCATGTGGTACATCTCAGGGAAGTCTTCAAACGGCTCAGGAAGGCCTCCATCAAGCTCAAGCTTTCGAAGTTCTCCTTCTTCCATCCTGAGTTAGAGTTTCTAGGACACAAGGTCTCCCAGCGTGGCATCCAACCTATACCCAATAAAGTCAATGCCATAGAAAGAATGTCGCGCTCCCAAAGCTTATGAGATATTCAAGTCTTTCTTGGCATGGTGGGCTATTACCATCAGTTTATCCCATGGTTTGCTGACCTAGTCGAGCTGCTGTTCTATCTCCTGCAGAAGAATGTACCCTTTGAGTGGCGGCCTGAGCAGGAACAGGCTTTTAACGCTCTGCATACAGCTCTATTTACTAAACTTGTTCTAGTTTACCCTCGCTTCAACCAATTATTCTTGTTGTTCATGGATGCAAGCAACGTTGCGGTTGGGGCTATCCTGGCTCAACATGATGAAAACCAGGTCGACCACCCCGTGGCTTATTTTAGTAAGATGCTAAGTAAGGCTGAGCGGAACTAAAGCATCACTGAGAGGTAATATCTAGCTGTCCTATTAGCCATCAACCATTTTTGGCTTTACCTCTATAGTACTCATTTTACTATTATTACAGACCACTCCTCGCTCTGGTGGCTTCAAAAAATGAAAGACCCTGATGGTCAGCTAGCCAGGTGGGCCCTACAACTGCAAAGCTACGATTTCACCATTGTCCACTGTGCAGGCACAATTCACCAGAATGCTGATGGCCTCTCCAGGAGGCCGGTGTTAGCAGTCTTGGCCCCTGAGGAAGATCATCTATATGACCTGATAGGACAGCCCAAACAATGGGAATTGGAACTCCTAAGGTTCAGGCCGAACTCCATTAAATGATGCAAGACACACAAATCAAGGATGGGCTACTCTACAAGAAAGTCATTAAGAAGTGGCTCCCCTATATCTTCCCCTCCTCTAGAACCAATGTCATCCTGGAAGGCCATTCTACTGTGGGACACGGGGCAGTTAAGAAGACTCACAAATGGCTGAAGTCACGATGCTACTGGGACCAAATGGTAGAAACCGTCCAAGCAGTTTTGGAAGCTTTTATGAGCTGAAGATCCCATGACTGAGCCAACCCTCAATTTCAGCACTAAGTCGTTGCCCCGACCAAGCCCTTCAAAGTCATTAGCATTGACATGGTGGGTCCCCTTCCCACAGGATTGCATGGCCACAAGTACATTATCCTAGCTGTAGACCACTTAACTAAGTGGGTCAAGGCGATTTTGGTCCCTGCTGTCACTGCCAAGGCTACCGCTCTTTTTCTTGTTTATTCCGTTTTCACCCAGCACAGGTGCCCCATACCTTACTTTTGAACAATGGATTGAACTTCACCTCCCAGGTAGTACAAGAACTAGCTTCGTTATTTGGCACTACACAGATTTTCGCTCCCCCCTACCACCCATCTACTAACGGGGCCATATAACGTGCTAACAGAGCTCTTATTTCCATCCTGCAGAAGTTGGCCACCTCATATCCTGCCCGTTGTAACCATTATCTGCTCAGCGCCTTGTTTGCCTACAGGGTGAGCTATCACTGAGTCATCAAGATGTCCCCATATGAAGCCATATATGTGCGGGCACCTCAGCTACCAAGTAGATCCAGCCACTGCTCAAAGCCTCCACCCCTGAGAACTCTGAATTAAATATGAGGGCTCTAGCTGATGAAATTGTCCAGCTTCAAGCCCAAGCCACTCAAGGCATTATCAAAACCACTGGAAGAGAGACATCCCAATCAAAACTCAGATGACCCTCCTTACCAGTTTTTCAATTAGGTGACCTCATTCTCTTTTATCATCATTGACCTGGAGGCTGACAGAACAAGCTAGACATACTTTGGTCCAGCCCCTATAAAGTTATTCATAGGGTGAAGTCCAAGTACTCCATTGCCAATGTCAACCAAGGGACCGTAGTAAATTGGGTGCATGGTCAGTTCCTACGGCCATATTCCCCCCTCCAACAGGATTTTGTGGGGGGCGTTGTCAGAATTTGAGATAACCATCAAATCGAATTCCCTTCTTCTGAGTCGGGCCATGCCAAATCAGTCATCAAACCTACCTGAGCTAAATCAATTTCAGGATCCTCCTCCCCTATTCCTGAGTCACGTGGGGCGGCGTTTCCACTCACTTAGTCAGGTGAGCAACACCATCCATTGAGGATGCCCACGAGGAGGCCATTCTGGAAGATCAGTAAAGATCTTGAACAGGTGAGGCCTGACAATCCCAAAGGCACTGAGTCCCAATGCACCCTATAAATATTGAAATCTATTAACTTAATAAAGTTATTTGGTATTCTAACCCAATATTCTCGTTTCCTTCTTAGTGCTCTTTCCAAAATTTTCAACTTCGTGCCACCTATGAACCTTGGCGCCAGTCCAGAGAGCTGTAGCGCTGGCAAACCCTGACAAATTTGACCCAAGCGAATTACCTAAAATCCCCCAAACATTGTTACCCCAAAATCAGGGTCAACTAATATCCAATTCACTTCGCTATAGGGGATTATCCCCTAGGTACACCTAGTAATCTAGTTGGCTGTGAATATGGGCAAAGATCCCAACATCTGAGCTCTAAAACCAAGGTTTATTCTGTGAACTCTGTGTATGTAGGTGAGTTGAGAAAAAACAGTTCAAAGTAGAAATGTATTTTATACATTTGCCTCCGCCAAAAATCCTAGATAAGAAGAAATCTTTGAAATCATCTTCCATGAGATTATAGGATGGCAACACCACCACGGCTTCAGTGAGACAAGTGATAACAAATGATAGTATAGCAGTGACTACCTATTTGCAGAAAGAATGCAAAATCCAAGTTGGCAGAGGGAGTAGTATTGAAGCTTTATGTTCATCAGTTAGGACATCTGGAGCTTTAGCCCCTTCTGTTGAGACCCAAGTTGAACAGGGTCCAAATGGCTATACCTAATGAGCCCTTGAAAAAATCTAGCTCTCATTTATTAAAAAAATCAGAAATAAATTAGGTCAAGCAGACAAACTGAATGTCCTCACAATTAACCCTAGATGTTTACTTTTTTCTGAGTTACTTTTATTTATATCACTTTAAAATAAGCTCAAAGTTAAAACTTTTCTTTCTCGTTGCAAACACTTTTGCAACCTATTCAATTCAAGACTAAAACTAGTTTTATAATCTCACAGAGGAGATTAGTCTGCGCCCATGTCAGGGAGCAGTTGGGCAAGCAAGATAAGAGGAGCAGGCGGAAGGCCCGCGGCCTCCAACGTTCAAAAATGCCCTGGAGAATCCGGTGGAATTGACAAAAATCTCAAAAAACTGGCGGTCACAATTTCCCCAGAGATACTCGCGTGGCAAGCACGATGCAACCAGTACATTAACACGACACACTCCCAGCCACTTTTGTTGGTGGAATTTGGAGTCCTTGTGTATCTGGACATCCAAAAAACGGCCTTGTGGGAAAAATTTTGTGAAGATGTACACAAAATTTTCCCGACCGCGGTGTATGTTGCACCTCACTCCATGTTGTGTGGTTGGCTAGACCTAGGTTTCAAAAGAAAAATAGCAGCAGATGAGGCTGCAGTGGTGCGCATAGTGGTCAACCTCTCCAAAGGGCAATGGGTTGTCAAACCAAATGCACCAGATGGATAAAATCAAACCAAATCTTTCTCACGTTTGACTTTTTGCCTACTATGGATAAATGTGACATTTTGGAGCAACACCTGAAAGATGGTCTCACCATATACAGCAAAATACAATCTTTTGAAATGCAACGCTTCACGCTGATGCCACACCTGTGCACCGGCAAAGCCATCGCAGTTCTGACCCCAACTGAGGAGATCGTGAAGGACCTAACCCAGATCCTGCACTCCACTTTTATTGATATCGCAGGGCATACCACCCACCCATTCTGGGTAACCATGGATAGCGCGCCCCCCATTTGTACCCACTGTGACGTGTTTGGCCATAAGGCGCACGCATGCCCCATCAAGGAGGGTGTCACATTCCAAGAGCACCCCTCAGCGGCCATGACCAGCGGAGAGGCACACTATGAACCAACCGCAAGCACCAAGGAGGCTTTCCCATGGGGAGCACAAGGCTGCTACCTATTGGTGAAGCCCATCTCCCCACAGGAGCGGAAGAAGACCAAGAAGGCCCATAGGGCTGCGGCCAAGGAAGCGGCCAAGGCCACCACAGCCATCCCACACTCACAACGCCAGAAGGACATGGAGACATTCGTGGCAGAAGTGACTCATGAATCCATCATCTAATCAAATTGGGAAGCCCATGCTGAGTGGGCCACTCAATCCAAGGATCTGATGGGAGATTTGATCTCACCCAATCGCTGCACCCAAGCTCCAGTCAAAACTGACTTGAGACCTATCCCAACTGAAAATTTTTTTTTGACCCATCGATGGTGCACTGAACTCATCTGCACCACAAAAAATTTGTCTGACGTCGGGAAACAAAAAGTGAAGGCCAAAGCCAACGCGACTCTTTCCACAAAAATCAACAAAAACCCTGATAGCATTGCTGCTAACACTTGCGCTGCTGTGAAAGCCCATGGGGACCTTGAAGAGGCTGGTGGGCCTGGGGGCCCACCCCCTCGCACCTAAGGTGCGATGGGGGAAACCTTCACTCTAGGGACGTTGAATATCGCCAGACTCAAGGACTCCCCATCCCAGGCTAGGAAACTGAGTTTTTTACAACATAATTTACCCGTGGATATCCTGGCCATGCAGGAGTCCCACTGTCCACGAGGTTCTGAGGAAGCTTGGAAAACAATGCTCCTCCCATCCCTATCCTTTTGGTCAAAGCACTGTGGGTTGCTAATTTGGAAAAAATTTTCAAATTCACATCCTCAGAAACATCCCTAAATGGCCGAGTGCTCGTCATCACCTTTTCGTGGGCTGACATTGCACATGCAATCGTCAACATCTATGCCCCAAACGGTGCACACGAGCGTCAGAAATTTTTCTTGTTGGTCAAATCCCTCCTGCTACCCCCTGATTCTTTCCTAGTTGGTGAAATGAACTGTTGGCTAACCTCGCCAACAGACCGGTGGCCTCCCTCACTCCACGCCCCACAGGGTCACATAGAACTACGCGTTCTAAAAGCCACCCTGGGGTTAATGGATGCGCTGCCATGACATGCCCCACTGCTCAAAAACATGATGCGTCCCCACGTCTACAATGGCCAATTAAGGTCTATGACCCACATCGACCTTATTCTAACACTGACGAAATTCCAACCCCACATCTCCCACATCAAAACAACGAAAATGGAATTCTCCAACCACCAACTGGTCTCGATAACCTACCACCTACTTGTCACAGTTGCAAAAGCCCCACATTGGTGCAAGATCTGCCCCCCTGAGTTCGCGTCGCCAGGATTTTCCACATGGGTGGAAGAGGCAACTTTGGCAAAATCGTTTGTTGCACCATTTTGCATGGACCCCATTTCCACATGGGCAACTTTCAAAGAGGACACCATCCGCCACTATTGCCATCTCTCCTTCAGATGCTCACGAGCCACATCGGCAGTTATCTCGCGCGCTCTGGCGGAATTGGCCCACTTGGAGTCCAACATCCCAGCCACAGGATACAGCCCTGCATGGGGCCAGAAGTGGGCGGAGGCAGCCACCCACCTCAACGCACTCGAAAGGCAACACAAACATTGGGTTTGTGTCTAATACAGGGCCACACGCATCACTAAAGGTGACAAGTGCACCGCATACTTCTTTAAGAAATTTTTGCACCACGCCAGAGCGTGGCCTGTACACAGGTGCGAAGATCGGATAATTCCATTGTGGACACACTGGCCAAAGTGGTAATTGAAATGCAAAAATATTACTCTGAGTTATACCGAGCTGAACCAATTCAGCCAGCTGAAATGGCAGAATTTCTTGACTGAGCTCATATCCGCACCATTTTCTGATACCCAGAAATAATGAATTTAATTACTCCAAACGAATTATGGACAGCCATTCGCGGTGCGCCTAACTGAAAATGCCCAAGCCCAGATGGCATTCCATATGAGTTCTACAAAAAATATTTCAAATATATATCCCCATTGCTGCTAGCCTCACTTAACCAAAGCCTGTTGGAAACGCGCCTTCTACCAGGAGGACATGAGGCCTTTACAGTCACACTCTTCAAGAAAGGGGATAAGCTTGACTTAGCCAACTGGCGCCCCATTTCTCTAACAAACACAGACACCAAAATTTTAACAAAAATCATGGCTAACGGTTTAGGGACTGTAGCATCTGCCACCATCTTCCCAGAACAATTTGGTTTCATCCCCAGGTCAATTTTGGATAACGTGCACTCCATGGCTAATGCATGTCAATCCACAGCCTCTGGGGCACTGGTATTCTTGGACCAACAAAAGGCCTATGATAGAGTAAATTGGGAATACCTAAGGGCCTGCCTCCATCAATTCCACCTACCCCCGCTTCATCAACTGGGTGATGCTGCTCACGGAATCTGCAACAATGGCAGTGCGTGGCCCTGGCTTCCTAACGGAAGTAGTCCGCCCTCAAAGGGGCTTGTGACAAGGGGACCCCCTCAGCCCACTCTTATACAACTTCAGCCTTGACCCACTACTGCGAAATGTGAATGCCCAACTCACTGGGGTCCATGTGCCAGGCCAAACCCCAGTCAAGATTATGGCATTTGCAGATGACTGCGTGGTGGGGGTGTCCAATAACAAAGATGCATGCGCGCTTGAAGCTCTCATCCAGGAATATTCCCAGGTAAGCAACGCGGCACTGAACGCCTCCAAAACTGAAATCATCCTCCTTGGTCGGTTTCAGAACTGCTGGGCCCCAGCAATTAGTTCCCAACCTGGCCCATCTGCTCACCCACGTCCACGCCTTACTAACTCAACACACACTGCTCCACTGGTGCTCCCCTTCATGCCACGTCCTACCATAGTACCGGTGCGCCATCTGGCCGTGTGGATGGAGGCAGGCGGATATGCGTCAGCAGTAATGGAGAGTCGTATTCTAGACAACGTGACGAATCTCATCGCCTCCCTCAGAGCCCACCCTACTTCCCTTACTGGCAGGGTTGTTTTAGCCAACTCTATGCTCCTCTCCAAAGTCTGGTTTGGAGCCCACGCCATCCTCTTATCCCCAAGCTTTTTCAAATCCCTGTATGCTTTGCTGCAAGGATGGCTTTGGTCAGGCCGCCCTCCACCAGTAAGGCTAGAGGTCATGTTTGGCCATCATCATCAAGGTGGCATGGGCCTGCTGGACTTCAAAGCCCAAGCTGCCAAGATCCTGGGCACCTGGATCGCGGCTATCACCGCTCCTACACTCCCATCCCAACACTGGTCCCGCGCGGCCCACTCCAACTTCTCCCGAGCCTTGGGCCTCAACAATCCATCAAACCCCCACTCCCTGATGAATTACCTCGCATCACACACATTGGACACAGGTCCTCACGGGACTAAAACCCACTACAAACGAATCTTACTCTCCATGCAAAGTGCAGAGTGGAGAATTCATATTAGCGGACATACAACCCAAAGAGGCCGCCCCTCTCCTCAGTTCACACAAGAGGTACAGGGGCTACCCATGCATGATGGCGTGATCCCCATTCAACCCCATGTCCTATCCAGGGTGGACTACCTGGACATGATGGATATCCCTTATTCCATTGAGACCCAAAAGACTATCCGGAAATACGCACACCATCCCCTGTTGCAGCCTCAAGTCCGCTCCCATGTGTGGCGCTGCCTGAGGCGGGTGTATCGTACAGCTGAGCGCTCTAACGCTTTACACTCATCCTGTGTCGTGTGTGGCCAGTATGGAATGCTGTTCCACCGCCTGGAGAAGTGCCCCACCTCTAAAGTGATATGGCGCGAAGTTCAACGTCTGCTGGGCCAGGATCAAACACATCCCTTCAGTCTGTCAAGAGATATGTTTGCTTCATCAATGGCCTCCCCTTCCACCCTCCCTCCGTGCTCTGGTGGTTGCAATCGCCATGTGGACTATCCACACGATTGTCTTGGATGCCATCGCTGGCTCCACCCCCACCCTCCCAGAAGCTGTCCACAGATTCCAGTCTCATTTGGTGGACTACTTTCAAGAGTGGATGTTTGGATACCTCCCACCGCATCGCCAACAGCTGGTTCCTCCTGGTTCCCAGTCTGGTTCATCAATTCAGACCCCTTCCTCCACACGTGCTCAATTGTGGCTATGGCCCCTTCACACGTTTCCTCCCCCTCCCCATAAGTGGCGTTCCTGCTGGCAACAAGAGATAGCATCGCTTCTCTGGGATGCCTCCCCTGGTACTAAGTTTTGTCTCTTCTGAGTCATATTTGGAAGTGTCCATCCCATGGTCGGCCTTCCCCGCAATAAATTCAAAATAAGCTCAAAGTTTAAGCTATTGTAGACAGTGGGACACCAATTATTATTGTATCCACTAGATTGGTAAAGAAACTTGAAATTTCTCCATAAATAAATTATTGGATAAACTATTGTACTACCAACCCTCAAATAAACACTTCTGTGGGAGCATACAGTGTATTGCCTGTGTGGTTTGGATCACTGGTTATCTCTGCCTGCCATCGTTTTCTTTAATCAAATTTATGACTTTCTTATTAGTATCTCATTTTTGGAGAACTTATGGAGTTAGCGTAATTTATAGAAAAACTTCTAGTCACTGGGACAAACTCTTTACTATTTCATCGAAAAAATGATGCCTGAAAGCTCAAAAGCAGGGGTTTGTCAAACTCATAATCAGGTATAATATAATGCCAATTGTTACTAGTGACTACGTGGCTGTACCCAATGGTAATCTAATCAGGCTGTAAAGTCTAAGGGTATTTCATTACATGCTAATTGTAGCCTAGCCATTCCTGTGAGCCATCAAATCATAGTGGGGACCAAAATTAGTTTAAAAATCAATAGGGAGTATATGGCGAGATAGTTGTGCTGTTTGGCCAATTGAACTTGGAACCCATCACTGCGCCTGGGTTTATCCTCCCTGACCATGCGAAATTTAGATGCTTTTATCTAAATTGTATCACTATTCTAATTAATTTGAGTATCATCAGATGTTGCTTTCGTTCATTTTTTACTAATTGAAGAAGTATAAGTAACAATGATTTTTGTAATATGGATGAACTTGGGCTCAAATGCAATGAGAGCCAATTGATATGTTCCTTGGTACCTTGAGAGCGCCTTTCTGGGTTACCAAAGATGAGTATAACCAAGCACTGGCCCTGTTTGAGAAGTAAATTATTTTTTGCTAAGAACAATTATGATTTGGGTTGTCACGTGATGTGTTAGCCAGATTGATAAATGCACCATCTGCTAATTCACCTCCATCATATTAGGTGCTCAAAGGCAGCAGATGAAGTTATCAATCATGAATGTAACCAACTCGTGCAACAGAGGATGTAAGTTCCCTCCAAAAGTCCTTAGGTCTCCAAGTGCTGGTTATCAAGAAGAAATATGAATTAAAATCAAATGGTAATAGGCTATCATAAGCTCAACAATGTTACCAAGAAAGATCATACCCTTTACCCCATATTTGATGATGCACTAGACCCTTGGGTGGCCCACAGTATCTCCTCCATAGTTTAATTCCTGGATATAAAAGCTTTATCTAAAGACAAAGGAACAGGAGAAGTGCGCTTTGATTACCGCTTAGGGTCTATACCAACCTAACAGGAAGCCACAAGAGCTGTGTAATGCCTCAATGACATTCCAGCGTGCTATTGATACTATATTGGGGGACTTAAAAAAATCATATATGTTAGTGTATTTGTATGATATAAATCTTTTTCCAGAACGTTTATGGAGCATTTGCAGCACTTATAAGAATTTCTCCGCCACCTGGACAAGGCCAATCTGATATAAAACATGGTAGAAAATTTTTACGTGAATAACTTGATATCTGGGGTTTACCATTGACAAACAAGGCTTTATGTCAGTGCCTGCTAAGGTTGATGATATCAAGAAGTGTGACGTCCAAATAGTGAGCTTTATATTTAGGTATTCCTTGGGATGGTTAGAGAATTATGCCATTTTTTAGTAGAACTTTGGTAAAATATGTGACACTTTATTTCACTTTCTCAAAATTGAGGTACAATTAGAGTGGGCGGGAAAATGCCAAATTGCCTTTGACAAGTTCTGGCTGTGCCTAACCCAAATGCTTATAGTTATGTACCCAAACCTAATAAACTATTTGTTAATTAGATGGATGCTTCCCTCAACACCGTAATGGAGTGTTATCCCAAAAAAATCCTAAAGTAGTAGGTCATCTCATTGTTTATTGCAGTCAGACAATGGAAGAGTATGAACGGAACTATATTGTAACTGAGAAGGAGTGTCTAGCCATCACCAACCATGTAAAAAATTTGGGGTTACATCCACAGAGTGCATTTTACCATGGTTTCAGACCATGCTTCTCTGCAATTTTTTCAGAATCTGAAGGAGCTGGAGGAGCGGCTAGCTCAACGGGCGTTAAAATTACAAGCATATGACATTGAAATTTAACAATGGCCTGTGTTAAACATTAAAACGCTGATGGTGTCTACCGTCTTCCTACCATAGCCTTTATGATTGATCCCGCCATTGATTAGTTTGATAAAATGGTTACTCAGCAGTATGAAATAATCTGAAGATATTCAACACATGATTAAAAGCTGAGAAAAAATACTTTTGTGGAGAATGAGAACTGTATAAGGTGATTAATGCGCAACCCTTATTATTTCTTAGGCATACTAAACAGATGGACTTGATTATTGCTCCCTATAAGGCAACATGGCATGGTTCATATAAAACCGCTTAGACCATTATAGTCCGATTACTATTAAGATTCTATGTCTTATGATATTCACAGGTCTCAGTTGGTGTCAAGGATGTCAAGTGGAAGCGTTCTTTAGTAAAGTCACTTCCTATCAATTGGTTAAACCAATTTTGCCTGGAACACCATCTCTATAGATGTTGTGGGTCTTTAGTCATTACTTGTGGGAAAATTTATATATATAATTTTGGCCGTTGATTACCTTACCTAAGTGGGTGGAGACAAAAGCAGTCAGAGACTTAGGGGCCATAACTACAGCTAAGTTCTTACTGGAGGATATAATTTATTTTCACAGGTGCCCCAGTTTCTGTTGATAAACAATGTGAGTAACTTTACAACCCAAATGATCACTAAGATTAATAACTTGATGGGTATAAGAGTGTATTATCTTGCCCTATCACCCAAAGACCAATGGCACTGTTGGATGGTTGAACTGTTCTCTTTTTGGTATTTTATGGAAGATATAAACATACAACGCATCTATCTTTAATTTTTACTTTCTATAATCCATTTTTGCTTACAAAATTGCATATTCTTTTCCATGGGGCGTGCCCCGCATAGCTTATTTTATGGGAAGCATCATGTGCTACCCCATTACTACACTCATGCATTAAAGAAGAATGCATGAGTTCAAACAAGATTTTTTTGAGCTGCTTGCTCAGACTTTAATTCAGTTTCAATCTTCTCTTACTCCAATGCGCAGGCTCATAAAGTCAGGGTTAGGAGGCGTTATAATTAAGATTAACAGACTTTAAACGACCTTTAGCGTAGATGATTATGCATGGTTTTATGATAGCCACAGCCTTGGAATGGCTAGAAAAATGAATCACATTTGGAAAGGCCCCTTTGAGATCATAGGGAAGACATATACTGATGCCTACGCTCTGAAGGATCCCACCAAGGCTATCTTATCAATTGGGCGCATACTAAGTTCCTCAAGTAGTACTATCCACACTCTAGCCTTAAGGCCATGATCTATCGATATATCATCATACCCCCACTCATCTTTGTTCCGTGATGTTTGGTCAAGTGGGGGAATTTGTTGCTAATGGTTTGGCCAAATTATCTGCCTATATATTATTACTAAATTTGATATTTTTACAAGTATTCCCAGGGTCAAATTGTTGCAATTGTCTCTCTCACCTTTTGGGCTCTAGTTCTATAGGAGGTGCCAGAGTTAATTCTTATTACTTTTTAGTGGTTTGATTTAGCGCCTTCAGTTAAATAATTGTGATTGTAAATTGAATCCTTAATCCCCATCAGAGCAACTTCTTCAACCTTATTTAGTGATCACCTTGGATCATGGCCACAAAGATCAGGTCCATTGTTTTTTTCTAGCTAAAATATTCAATCTTGCCCATGATGGCATAAAAATGTTTGCAATAGGGTTTGTATCTTTATTATGGTCATCTGTCAGTGCCTTGATTACAATTGGTTAATTAGCTATTATGGAAATTCCCTCAGTTCAAGTCATTCTCTCCATTTGCTTAATGAATTTACTCCACTAGTTTACCACACTTAAGTGCTTTCTAGTATTTTTAATTTCACCAATAAGGGAGGATGCCCTTGTGGTAAAGTATGGAATCACTACCACTGCCTCCCCTAGTCTGAACCTGGTAGATGAACTTTGGGTAAGGGACAATTATGACTGTGTTGTCATTGCGCACCAAAGCCCCAAACTGAGATAGCAAATAGAAATTTTGTCCATGAAGTTCCTGGACTATCATATACCACGCATGGAGGTTTTCTGGGTTTTATCCTCCTTTCATATTTCTTTGATTCCCTTAGTTGGTGAAGTATTGTCCCCAGGTCAGTCCACCAAAAACAAAATTTAAAATGTAAATTTCACCAATAAAACTCTTATAAGGAAAGAAGCTATCTAAGGAGGAATTCCAAATAAATGTGGATCTTTTTCCTACGTTGCTATAGAATTCTATAGTGAAGAATTACTTTTGTGAGTTGAAAAGCCCTTATTGTTTAATATCACATTATGTTTTTCTTACTAGATAAAAACCCTCTTGCTGAAAATTTCTCTTTTACAAGTTATCAAGGTCTCTGTCATCTAACATTACCTTATAATTTTAAGTGTAGTAACTGAGCACTTAAATCTGATGCCCCAGTGACAATTTTAACATTAAAAAGATACATTTTTTGCAATTATAATGATGGTGCTATACTCCTCATGCTCATTGTCATATTACCAATTAATGTATCTCCTTTTAAGTGCATCAACTACTAATATCTTGATCACTATTTTGGATAGGCATTCTTATATTTAAAATGGGTATTTTGAATCTTTCTGCCTTCACTGTTTTACTACGTTTAGGCCTTGTGATCTCAGGCAAAATAAAACTATTTGTGACACTATCATCCACTTGCTATATATATGCCCTATCTGCTAGAAGTAACTAATAAATGAATTAAAATTTCTTTTACAACTATTTTTAATCTAGTATAGTTTATTAGATAAGCTTTTTTTAGTACTAGATGGTCCCATTAGATAAGCTTTTAGTCTCATTAATCTTCTCTCCTTAGACTAATGAGAAAATAATTAGGTCTTATTATCTGTCACAGTGTAGCTCAATTTTTATGTAAATTATCTCTTAATTAAAAATTTATTGTGCTTGTGAATAATATTGTAAAACTTTTTGTATAATAATATTACTTAAGAAAAATGTTATAGAATATTTTAAAATTTTATCAGCTATGAATATCTAACTAGGTTTTTAGTAGAAACATTGTGGATCTAAAGCATGATCCTCAAGTCCTGTATTAGTGTTTATATGAGAAGCTTTTTTATGTAAAGCTGCTTACTTAAAAATAAGTTTAATTATTCAATTGTGATTTGTGGAAGATATGTTTCTATCTTGAAAGACATAAATTAACATTATAATAATGATAAAAAAGTTATAAGATCACTTAAAATTAGTAATATTACTGTTATACTACTCAGCTTTGTTAGATATAATTCTGTCATATTAAAGTAAAGCTAGCACTAAATACTTATACTGTATTTTCTTTTTGAGATTTCCATAAAAACAAAATTTGCTCTTCCATGCTAAAAGCAAACATACATTGTATTTATCTATTGTTCTTTATCCAAAGAACATTATTACTAAAAATTTAATAAAGAAATATATTTTAATAAAATAAAAAGTCAAGATTACAAAAGTTAGTCAGTAATTAAGTCATAAACATTTTTAAATTTGAAAAGTTTTTAGTCAAAACTAAAAATCTTATTTAGTAATAGACTAATTAATTTAATATGCTAAAATTTAAGTTAGCTACAAAAAACTTATTTTTGTTTTAAAAGATTTTTAATAATTTTATATGCACTGGAATTATCTATAGATTGGTGTATATGATATATATAGCTTATAATTTATCAAATATTATTAGGTAGGGTCAAAATTGATTTTTGTAAAAATTAAATTTGTAATACATTAGGACATCGCATATTAACGCCCTGGTAGGTCACAATGCCTCCTCACAAGTAGGTCATCATCTGTCACACAATTTATATGTTTTTATAGCTTTTCATTAAAGTGCAAATTTAATAAAAAGTACACTGTTTATTAATACTGAAAAGTAATTTTTTTCTATCATAAAGAACCTTTAAAAGTTAACATGTCATATAATATAAAGTGCTTAATACATGGGATTTTTTGATTAATAGTAGATAAAGTGATTCCTCACACATCCTTATATGAATTTTTATAAACTTCTCTCAATGAGATTAATATAACTTACTTTTTTACTCCACTTATAAAAAGCATTTTTAGTATACATATACAGCTTTGTAGCTTTACTCATTATAGAGCTCTTGCACTTTAGATATAGAGCAAAGTTCTCTTATATCATAACTTACATAAATGTTTTTGGGTTTTGATATTACATATGTTGTGCAGGGTAGCCTTTATCAAAAACATCTAACAGAACTTTACAAAGTAAGTCTTATATAAGGAAACCGTTGCTAACAGGAGAGCTAAGGAGTTTAACTTATTCAAATATATGAATTTGCCTTACCTTTTTCACGCACAGTTTTTTAATTAATGCTATAAGTGAAAGTATCTGAATCTCTAAATAGCCGAAATTTTAGTCTTAGTGTGACTAGTCTCTATATAGTGCAAATTTTTAGTGCACCGCCGTAATAAACGTCCTTTTCTACCTACTCTAAATTTTGAAAAGGATCATACTTTTATAGACTTGAAACAAGTTCAAGAATGAAAAGACCATTTTTTTAATATAGTCTGCTTTAGCTTTCTATATTTATTTCAAACATCTTTAACAGATATAATTATGTCAAATTTAATTTTCAATTGAGGCCTAGTAAATACTATGTACATAAATATATTGACAATACCTATCACCCCAGTATATTCAGCACTCTTTTTTTAGTACTAGATGGTCCCTCAGCACTTCTTTTAACTCATTAAAGATGTTGTATATGAGATAGCAGAAAAATAAAACTATATTCAGTTAACTATATATTTACATATCATGAACCTTACGCTACATAATTAAACTAAATTAAAACATTACTAATAATAACATACACGCCTTTTTTGAAGGTATAAAGGTTTACAGATTTAGTTAATATATATGTATATATAATCAGAGTAAAGTTACTATTGGAATCATATTGTAATAGTTTTAGTTTGTATTACCAAATTTGATGATTTTAAATAATTTTAATCAAGGTATTAGTTAAAGATGTAACATTCTCTTATCTACAACGTTATTAATATAGGTATACCATCATTTCCCTTATCCAGTTCAAGTTTCTGAATCAATTAAAAAGTTGTTAGCTAAAGATATTCATTCTATATAGCTTTAATAAGTTCTAAGACGCTATTGCTATTATAGGACATCATCAATGAGATGATATTTTTTATATCATAACTTGCATAAAGTTAAAAAATAAATATTCTTTAGGCTTTTCTCCACAAATTTACCTTGGCTTATAGTATCTTAGGGTGTAATATAATCTATAACTTAGGATATTTATACTATAGCGCCTTGGATAAAAACTAAGTATAAATATACAATACATCAACTATGTTTTAAATATGCAAGTTATAAGTCAGATATATTTACTCACTTCTTATACTTATCAAGCTTTAGAAAAACCAGTTACAATTAAAACCCTCCCTGATGATTATTACTTAATGAAACCTGAACCCTTAAATAAATGTAATGTGCCGCCAAGTTTGGTAGCATTATTTTTCTCTGTCCTAGTAGATTATATGTTTATAGCTTAAAGATTATCTTGGTGCTCACTAGGTATTTTTAATTTATACCTAAAAATGGTCTATATTTCAATCAGTTTCTAACTTTAAATCTGGTTTAAGAATCACTAATCATCTTTTTTTAAAAATTATTTATCCTTGCTGAGATTTTAACTGAATTTAAGCTTGGTTCAACATGTTTCAACCCTGTTTTATTTAGTTAGGTGCAACTACCAAACTCTTTACCTAGTTTCATTGCTTTTAGAGAAACACAGGGAAATTTCCAAATTAGCTGTAATTTTAAATTAATCAATTGACTATGCTAGTTTGATGACTAGACTTTCAAAAAAGTATTGGGCTTAATTGTTAATTAATTTGAATGTTATTTATCTTGTGAATACAATTGCCATTACTTATGAACTATTTTTAGCAAGTTTAGGCCAATAACTTAGAATGCTTATATAAAATATCTGATTTATTGTACTTTTGACAAATAATGCTTATATTAATTGTAAGGTGATCATTCAATTGCATGATCAACTAGATATATTCCTATAATAAACACCTCAGTTATAGTTTAACTAGTAGTTTATAGGCTACTGTTCATAGGGTAGGCAACATTTGCCTAGATTTATGCCACAGGTTATATTTTTTGCTTAACCAATTCTGCTCATATTGCACTTCCTGTCATCAAACAAGAGGCATAAAAAAGTAGTCATTTAGGATCCTGATGAACCTGTGCAGTTGCCACATTGCAATAAGTGGTGCTCACTCCAGGGAGCATCTGAGCCAAATTTATTACATGGAAAGTAACCCACATAATAACCGTGAGTCAATTTGTATAAGGAGTTATGGCTAAATTAAGACGTTAATGCATAAGATTTTTTGAAATGCAAGAAAAGATCAAAGCATCATTGGAACATTTTAGATAAAATGCCAAAGAGATCTATCTAATTAATGAAGCATTATAAGAAACGCACAATGGAACTTTGGGTTGAAAGTATGGAAATCAGATTTGAAGAAATGGGGGAAGAAAGTTTCAGCACAATTTTTTTAGCACTAGGTGGTCCCAACCTAAAGGGGGGATACACTAATCTGTATTTAATCACGCCTGAGCTACTAAGAGCTTGAGGCAAAGGCAGGGGTAAGCGGAGGTGTCAAGAAAGGGTGGGGGAAAACTTTGACAGAGCCAGGTGTTCACATGAACTGACCTATTGGCCCATGGCGACATGGCAAATACTCTCAGAGACATCTCAAAATGAACCTGATAGTGAGTGATCATATGGGCAGCGTCCACAGAGTGGAGTCAAATGTGGCGTGAAGATATGAATTATGAATAGTCCATATCACTGCACCAAATGCCAGGACCCTTAATGATTGGGAGCAATTGGGGAGTAAAAGTTTGAACATGAAGTCCTGAACTGGGTACGCTACCCAGGGTTCTGCTCGCAGGAGTTCGCGGACCTTGCTCCAGAAAGGGGCTATGAGAGGGCAAGTAAAGAAGCGGTGGAGGTGGGTGTCTGTCAGCTCTGCACATCATGGGCAACCCTTGTGCTGGAAGGTGGGACCAGTTCAATCCCCTGTCCTGTATGAGCAGTGTAGAACACGCCACAGTGTATTTGACACTTTTGCTGAGAGAACAGGATGGGTAACTTCCTTCCAGAGCTCCTTGAGATCACATTCCACAGCGGGGGTAAAAGTTCCAGGAGATGAGGCCGTATAGGGGGGGGTCTGTCCAAAGAGAGGAGATGGGAGATAACAATCATCCCATGGTGGACTAGGGCGTGATGCCGGGGGCTGATCCCAAGGCCACTCCTTTTATAAGGGAAGGCTTGGTACACCCGTACTCCTGCCCTCTTAAATGCAAGGAGAGCCTGATTCCAGTAAAAACTTGATGAAGGTTTGAGGCGGTGGCCTGGATGGTTTGTTAGCCACTCTCCCACATCTGTAGGTGAGGTTTGTGGAAGCCCTAGAGAGGCTGCTAAACCCTGGCGTAAGGCTGGAGCCCATTGCAGCATTGGAGCCATATCCCAGCAAATGATGGGCTTAAGGAACCCCATCAGGATTGAAGTGGCATAAGACCTAGTGTCCAAAAGACCTAAGCCCCCTCACTGTGGGGTTAGGATATTGTGGTCAGAGCTATGGGTGGGTGATTGGATCCCCATATCCAACAGCAAAGTATCACATTCAACCTCATGTAGAAACTGTCCGTAAAGGGGAAAACATGAGAGAGAAACCATAGCTTTGATAGAAGAAAAACATTCGCCATCAGGGCGCAACCTGGGGGTGATACACCGGTAGCTCCAGCTAGCTACACGAGATTTTATTACATTAAGCAAGCGTTCCTCATTATCCTTGATTTCAACCCCTTGTGGTGTGGTGAGGACACCTAGATGCCAAAAGGTGTCCCGGGTAGGTTCCAAACCAAAAGGCGGAGGAAAAGATGAGGTACCAACTTGCACTATAACGGTTTTAGAAATATTAACTTTTGCATTGGACGCCTTGGAGTAGCAATCCAGGGCCTTCATGGCCAGGTCTAGGTCCTTCTTACATCAAACTGCCACTGCTGTGTCATCAGCAAAGGCTATGGTGCGGGTGGGGGGTTTCCCAGGAACCTGAATACCCACCAGTTGTTCCTGGAGTAGGGCCAGAAAAGGATCCAAAGCTATGTTGAACAAGATTGGGCTCAGTGGATCTCCTTGCCGGAGACCCTGTTCAACCATAACCGCTGCTGTAAAGCCTGTTGAAAACAGTACCTTAGTGTGAAGCTGGGCGTAAAGAGCTGATAGCCATGTCCTAGCTTGAGGTGGGATGTGAAGGCGGGTTAGGGAGGCGTCCAGATACTTCCAATTTACTCGATCATATGCTTTTTCCATATCCAGAAGCGCCACAAAACCATGTGTTTGAGATGAGTTAGCTGACAAGGTTGCCAAAAGCTCATTGTAATTTTTCAAAGCGACCTCCCTGGGATAAAGCCATGTTGAGATGGGTTGAGGTGTGGTGCTGCCCACTTAGTCTTGCGGTTTTCTAGAAGCTTAGTAAATAGTTTATGGTCCATGTTCAAAAGTGATATTGGTCGCCAGTTTGCAAGGTCCTCTCGGCTTGCTTTCTTATGGATAAGGGTCATAATTTATCCTCTAGAGTCAGGAAGTACTCCCCCTTCTGCCAAGAGGGTCAAGAAGAGGGGCTGGAGGGCCCTTGTAACTGTGACGGGTCCACTAGATACACCTCAAATGAGATACCATATGGTCCTGAGGCCTTCAGATGTGGGCTGTGGAGTAGAATTTCCATTACTTCTTACTGTGTAATTGGTGCAAGAAGTTCTTCATCCGCCGAGAAATTAACCATTGGTTCCTGAGAGACCCTTCAATGAATCCATGAACATCTGCTGGGCTTACCCAGGAAGCCCTGAAGAGGGCTGAATAGTAACGGTGGATCACGTTGGTGATCTCCTCCTTTACTTGTAGTGACAGTAGTCCCCACCCTCAGGGTTGCAATCTCCTGGTCCTTTGAGCGGGATTTCTGCTTCTGGTAAAAGAAACAGGTGGACCGTTCCTACTGGGTGTAGTAACGTGACGAGGTGAAGATTGCTGCACATTCTTCTTGCTCAGTAAGTTCCTGCTGGTATGTCTCGTGGTCCAATTCCCAAGCCTCCAACCATTTAGAGGAAGGCACTGGGCGGCAATTCCTTTCAATGTGTCTTATTCTTGCTTCAGCATGTCTGACTTTATCCTGGGCGGTGTCATTGAGCCTTAGCACAATTTAGGCTACCTTTAGGATCCTTGCTTTTGTATCAGCCCATTCTTCTTGTAAAGTTCACAAATGAGGTGAGGCCAGGTGCTCTGGCTCACAAATGGCTGCATTTAACTTCTTCTCTTGCAAACTGGTTGTTCAAGAGCCCTGTAGCAATCCTTGGCCAAAATCTTCTTGATGGTCTGAGGATTGTTGTCAGAATCACCATGGGGATCTGTGATCACTTATAGTGTTATCTCGGGTTATGGGAGAGGACACTTGACCAACCAGCAATGGGCCCACTAGGGCCATATCAATCCATGAAGCTGATGTGAATCTCCGACCTGCACCTTGGATCTGAGACATACAGCCAAGTCCAGATGCTGAGGGGGGGAGGGCATCCATGAAACCATTTGACCTGAGGAAACTTTGAAGCTGAGCTGTACCTCATCTGTCTTGTGTGGCAGGAGGAAAGGTGTCACAAACCTGACTTAATATTGTGTTGAAATCCCCCATCAGCACTGTATTGCCTGGGAGTTGTAGTAGAGCAATTTTTTCCAAAGGCGGTCCTGCTCTTGACCTGCATTTGGCAGGTATATGCTTGTAACAAAGAAGGAGAACTCAGGGGTTGATAATTTAGCCAATATAAGGCGATCATTAAGGTGTTTCAAAAATTGGTGGGTTTTCACCTGGGGGTTGAGGATAATAAGGGCCACATAGTGTGTCCAACAGGAGTTACCTCCAAATCTGTCATTCCATGCTAAAAAATCAGAGGGGGGACATGGGGGTCCTGGATGGCTGCAATATCTATGCGAGTCGACCTGAAGTTGTGGAGGAGGTGGGCTCTCCAATCCTGCAGCCCATTAGAGTTAATGGACTGTAGGGTTAGGATGTCCCTTTGAGGCCTCATAGCTGTCCCCCTCCGTATCCTGGGGGGGTTACCAAAGCTTCCACCTGCATCCGTAAGGCTGCTCATTTTTAGTCCATGAGCTTGACTCTTTGCAGCAATCCGTGCTGATCGATGAGGAGGAGGATTATCCTGAGTTGATGGGACTGAGGAGCCTGTAAGCCAGCCCAAGATACTTCCCCCCGCTGCTTTGCACGGGAGTATCTTGAGGGTGCTCCATAGACTCCTCCATTTGTGCATTATCTGATGTATCAGAGTCCAGAGTCACCTCCTTCAGTACTGAGAATGGCGTCTGAGTTTCAATACCTGTAGATGGTGGGGCAGCAATGACTTGGTGCCTTCACCCTGACTTGGGGTACTCCATACCTGTTCCACCCTTGGGGTATTCTGTATTCCTGAATTCGTTTTAGATGCCACCCCTGGGCTGGTTTCCTCTGTGTTAGCTTGATTAGAAGCAGATTTGCGCTTATTTTGGGCTGGTAGGGTCTGGCAATTTAGAAGGGGTTCCCATAGGGAGAGGTTTTCTGCACTAAGGGAATAAAGTTGTGCTGCTGGATGTGCCTTCTCAACTTCTACACAAAGGGCAGAGGGGGTGAGATCCTGTATGGGCACCCAGTGGGTTGGTTGTGGGATTGCCGCTGCTGCTGTATGGGAGCGTTTCTTACCTGTTGCAGGGACTTGGCTACTAGATGAGAGAGCTTGTTTACAAGCAGTACAACTATTATATAGGTGGCCCAAAGCATTACACCATGAGCAACGGGTTGTGCCTGGTCTGGATCAACAAAGAAGATTTCAGAAAAGGATCCAATGACTGCAGCACGTGGGATAACCTCCATGTTGCGGGCCATTATTGGGTTGGGAATAAATGATGCCCTAGCAATATGAGCCCTCTGGGTTGGGGCATAATAGGCTGATGCGCACAGGTCTACTGATAGAACTGACCCAAATTCCATTATTCCTTAATGAAGCGCAAGCTTAAGGGATTCTGGGTCCACTGTAGTTGGAAGATTTGAGAAAGTTACCCAGGAAATCTTCTCAAAGTTAGATTTACTTCTCAGCACACAAAGAGAGCCATGCATCATCTCAATTGTAACTGAGGCTACACAATCTGCATAAGCTGCAGTTGTAAACCCTACATCAATATAGTGGCTTTCCACCACTTCATGAATAGTGGTGTTAACTGGAAAAGCTCTTGCTGTGGCTTCAAAATAACTAAAATAATCCCGTGCATAAAACTCAACAGGATTATGCCCATAGTAGACTCTAACTGCATGAGCAAAGTGTGGACCTAGGGATTGCACGTTGTGAGAAAGTTTCTGACCATCTTTTCCTCACTTCAGCCACAAAAGCAGCTTCACGAGGGTCAATGGTGGGTGGTGCAGGCACTAGTTTTTTCTGCCATGCGCCTGAGGCATCCTTCACTCGCCTATTTTTGCTCACATTTAAATTTAAATTTAAATGTAACTTAGTGGATTCCTCATGGGGGGAATACCAGATGGAGGCGCTGGAATTCCTCTGGATTTACGCGCTGGCCCCTGCTGGGCCTTCCCAGTAGGTACTTGATTTTTTGCAGGTTGAGTAGGCTTACCTGGTTTGTGTTTATTCCCTGCCAATTGATTGGGTAATTCTTGCTCATCATCAAACCAATCTATTACTCCTGCCTTTATCCAACCATCAGCAGATTTTGGTAGGGATTTTTCAGCTGGTTGATTGGCTATTTGGCTAGTCCCATTTGAATTTTGATGTTGATTTTGATTTTGATGAACATTATGGCTAACTGATTCACCACTCAGTGTTGATTCAGTTGATGCGCGTTGGTTACCTTCCAAACCATTAAAATGATGAGCAACTTATTCACCAAATACTGTAGATTCAGTTTGGCCACTTTGGGTAATGTTGGAAGTGAAAAAATGATGACCAACTGATTCAACACTTTCTGACGATTCAGTTTAGGCGACCAGGCTGATTTCCGAAGTGGAGGCAGTTGGCAAAGCCATACAAACCCCATGTGAGGTACTGGGAGCTGCAATACTCCCTACTATCGTGGGTAAAACCTTAATTGTGCCTCCAGGGTGGGGCGCACTAATTGGGTGACCCTCAGTCAACATAGAGTTGACTGGGGCAGGTTGTACAGTGGTGGTATCATTTGTGATCCCACCATGGTTTAATAAAAGTTGGTCTGCTTCTGCTTTTGCAGCTGCATTTTGGGAGCGGGTTGTAAGGGTCGACGCACAAGTTGGCAACTGAGGGTTCTGTGATTTGGGGTGTATTTGAGTAAATTCCGAAGCATTGGAGGTGCGTTCAGTGGACTTTAACACCATTATTCATTAGATTCATTAATCTAAATTTCTGAGTGATTATAAAATTCAAATTTGAAATTTAGTGGTGAAAGAAAGGTAAAGTTTCAGCACAATTATTCGGCCTAAAGGAAAGTATTGGCAACAAATCCCTTACAGTTGAAAAAAATAAACAGACTCACAAACTGCCAAATTTTATAAGAATAGTATTCCTAATTTTTAACCTGTCAAGGAATGACAATGTGCAATGCAGTGATCGTTAAAAACAATTACTGTAATTATTTCCAGATATGAAGAGACAAAATCTTGCTCTACTATGATTAATAACCAAATAGGTGACTTACAATGAGGTAAGAGATACCATTGTGTACAATCTTGGCAGTCTGAGAATATTTTAAATAAAAAGCAATACTCTACTTATATTCAGTTCAAGATAATGACACCATAGAAGCCTTTACTGATAGTTTCTAACATGAGGCTCAAATTCTCATTGGGGCGGGAGCACTGAATTATTTGGATATAAATATTGCAATGAAGTTGGCACGCCATCCCTATAGAAATTATTTTGGTCCATGATTTTCACCATAAGTTCTAACAAGATGACTTCAGATGTTTAAATTTTTGCGAAATTGTGGTACAACCTTTGATGCGCCCAATATAACCTCTCAACATGTAAATCACATGAGAGATATTGCCAGACCAAAAGTTAAATTCATCTATCATTAATGCGGCAATGATGGCCACACTGCAAAGTTCTGAAAAACAAAGAATTTAAATAGCAACAGCAACCTGGTTACCCTAAGGCCAAGGTAAATCAAGTAAACTTTCTGGTAAAATAACAGGCAGATGAGAGATTGCTCAGTCTATTTACACCTGCTCACAAGTTCCACCTGTACTACCCAAGGCAGTTGAGCATGTAGTTGAAGAAGTGATGTGGCCCTATGTTAAGAAGCACCAGGATAAGCAGATGAACATGGAGCATGGCAAAATTTTGCATTGGATCCCATTAAAGATAACTCCAAGAAATCTATAGAGAAATTCTCCAATGTCCCTGACCAAAACTACAATCACATATGCCATTAATATTGCTATTCTACAAGTGAACTTTATATCACAGTACTCTAATTGTATATACTCAGAAATTTTGGTAAGTTGAATTTAGGTTTGAGCAATTACCAATATTGGGGCTTAATCTTTTGTCTCCACAAAGTTAGTGAAGAGATAAGGCCCACACCAGATCTAAACCATAAAAAGGTTTAAGGGACTGTGGGTCTACAAACTACAATTTCTAAGGGAGACTACAATGCTATTCTATTACAGTTCAAATCAATCATTGTCACCTCACTGGCTATTGTTTTACCATACCAGAGTTCTAAAACATTAATTGACACTGACTTCATGTATTAGTAAGGGGTTTAAAAAGATATTAGAGAAAACTCTTAAAATGTTTAGGTTAAATGGAGCCATTGGTTTATAACTGAAAGGGTAATTAATCCTAAAGCTGAGTAATTAATTATGTCACTTTAGTATATGCAGATGAAACCATCCCAATAAAACACTGTAAGATAAGTCTCTATACTAAAAACCACCTAAACAGATTAAGTAGTGCTGTTGAATACTTTTGAGGGCACAAAGGCTAATTATTATTAATAAAGGAGAAGTGCATTGTTGAACTTGCCCTAACTCGGAGATTGCAGAGTATCTGTATGCCAAAGTCCATACACCATGGCATAAATCTAGAACTGAACATATGTCAAGGATGTGATTTCAATCTCTGGCCACGGTGAAATACAGGTTTTAATTGCCAAACTATTAGATCAGACAATATAAATGAAAAAATCAAGTGGTAGCATTTTCCAACTTGGTTCCATCTAAGGAACCCTTATTGTTCCAATAATTATTCCAACTAAGTGAGATGGGGTTACCAGATTAAATATATTATAAGGAAATCTTGCCATATTTGACAAAGGAACCTTAATCAAATTTCTGTATAAGAGAAGGATAAGGTTCTTAATATATTTGAGAAATATCCCAAGGTGTTTTTGAGGATGATTGTTAGGATCAAGGGTTTAGACCTCTTGTCCCTTTTAATTTTTTAGGCCAGGGGACCCAAAGCTCCTAGGTGCAAGAAAATACCTTTTTGTCCTTCTTTGTCAAAAATCTATACTCCAAATACTATGTCTGGAGTAATAAATCCTAAATATAGATTGTCCCTAATTTATTAGAGTTAGCCCAATTTGTTTTATTTGCCAAAAAGAGAGTAATCTTTATTTACTTAGATTTGAAATTATAAGTGAGATCTGGGAGGTTACCCGTCCATTTCCAAGCGGTCCAAGCTAAGATCTATAATTGTTACAAATTGGGGATTCTGTAGCAGAATTAGTAATTTAGTCAAATAGGATTTGCTTGCCGCATAGCTTAGGTTTAACCCTAATATTAGGGGCTTTTGGGCGAGTAATATGTGACCACATTAGTTGAGAATTGTCCCCAATGTCAAGAAAGCTGAATATTGTCAATTTTCCCAATAGTGATTTCAGCTATTTTGTTGGCTAGGGTTTGATTCCCATAATCTACCTCATCCAAATCTCCAATTTGGGTAGGAATCCTGACAATGATTATGATCTCAGATGTGCTAAAGGTATTGTTTATTAGTTGAATTGGGGATTGGCTTCTGATTCAAATGAGACACATAATACGGTTGCAAGTAAGTGAGGCTATGGTTGCTGATGAAATTAGAAATTAACTAAACACAAATTATTGGTTCCATTTTTATGTCCTAAGGCAAGCCTACATTTTAATTATAAAAAAGAAAAGTGTACACAATCAAATAGTAATAATTTACCACTGGTTGAATAAGATAAAAAATAAGGACTTGTATCTATATCCATGTATAGACGATGTTCTGGATTTCCTAGGAGGAACTCAATCCTTTTCTTTATAGACCTCATATCAGGATTGTTGTAATTTTGGATGGTATCGGTAGGATCTGTCAGGCTATTCACACAGGTTGAGCCCTCTGAGTAAAGGACAGACAATGTGGTGATTGTCAGTCCTTTGGACGCACTTGAAAATATATAAAAAATAGGAGCAATTGCCCCAACCAGTTCTTTTATTTATTTTTACAAATACAGCATCTTTTGCTGTCCCGTCTCATCTGCACTAAAAGACCTACCACTCTCAATCTCCATTTCGCTTATATACATCAGCTTCAGGTGATACTATTTCTCATTGTTTGGGTTATTCTATTCCGCCAATTTTCCTTGAATTTGGCTTGTTATTCTTAATCCGCTGTCGTCCTATATGTAGGCGATTTACTTCATAATTATCAAATATCAACATCACCTTATCGCCTTATCACCTTATATAGAGGTGATCCAATAAAATCATTAAATCCAATAAAACTTGTTATATCCCAATATTGCCTCATCTCAAGGCAATCAAATATTTGTAGCTGATACTGTGTTTGGCAGATTCCGCCCAGCTGTCCCAAGACTATCATCCAGTCATATCAAAAACTCATGACATTACCCCTCCTTGACTGGATGATAAGATCCTATTGTTTGTAAGGTCTGAGGAACTTTGCGTGTACTCAGTTGATGATCTGACCACTTGTAGGATCCTTAATAGTATATGCGTCAATTCCGGTCTTCTCTAATACTTCAAATGGGCTGACCCAGATACTAGCCAGCTTAATCTTCCACCTGAATCCATGCTGATTGTGAAAGAGAACCATATCACCTTCCTTGAATGGCACCAACCCAATATGGCATGCCTGATCAGCGGCCTGATTCCTAATCTTCTTAGCCAAGCTGAAGGAATATGCTTCAGTTTGTAGCTTGATCAGAATGTTCGTGAGGTTAGTCAAATAGCGTTGGGGTTCTAGTCCACCAGTGTCTTCTACACATGCATAAAGCAACGCCGGAAGAGCTGGGTGTCAGCCATATAGTAATTGGAGGGCTCTTCTCCGTGGTGGAATGGTAACTATGTTATAATCAAACATGGCGGTGAAAATAAGAGAGCTCCAATCAGAAGGGCGATCCGTTACTAATTTTTGGAGAATATCACCAGAGTTCCATTTACTTGTTTGTCCATTCCATTGGACTTGGGGTGGTATGGTGTCATAAGAACTCCGCGGATTCCCATAAGCTCGTTCAGCTTGGGAAGGATGTGTGAGGTGAAGTTGGTGCCATTAACAGTGAGAATAAACTGAGGGCAACTGTGCCGCTGAATAATGCATTCCAACACGAATTTAGCCACCATAACTGCCCCCAGATCTTGTATCACCCTTACTTCAATCCACTGGTCAAGTGGTCAATAGCCACTAGAATGTAGTTACAATGGTTGGCTCCTGTTGTCAAGGGGCCAACAACATTGAAGGAGATCATATGCCAAGCGAAATGTGGTTTCACTAACTAATATGATGTCATACAGTGGAATGGCTTCTCCTCTTGGCACTGATGGCAACAGGAAATAGTTTTGAGTACATCGAAACTCATACTTTCCCAATAGTATCATGGGCGTAACAACTCTATTTTCTTACGCACACCACCATGACTGACTGCCCTGTGCACACTCATAATGATTCCTGGCCATGCAGAGGGTCATGGAAAATTCAACGTAGAATCGCCGTTTTTTATTTAGTTTTCCATTCCATTGGAAGGTATTCATGCACAATTCGTTTAACACTTTGATTACTTGGGGCAGTTCATCATTATATTTTTCTGCTGAGCATCTTATCATACATCACGTCGCTAAGGTCCTCTGTCACCACAATAGTCAGTAACCGGAGATAAACAGTCAGCATTCTGATGCTTTGCTCCCGGCTGATGGAGAATCTCAAAATCATAAGCTTGTAACTTGAGAGCCCATCAAGCCAACCGTCTTCCTGTTTTTTGAGATTCTGCAACCAGCGAAATGATGCGTGATCATTTACAACTTTAAACTTTACCCCATGCAAATAGACTCTGAATTGTTTATATGTGTAGATTACTGCTAAGCACTCTCACTTGGTCACAGTATATTTATGCTCATGACAGTTCAGACAATGACTACAGAATGCAACAGGATGTTCTTCTCCCTCATCATCTTTCTGAAAAAGTACTGCCCCAACAGCGGAAAGGGACACATCTGACTGAACAATAAACTCCCAGTCAAAGTTTGGATATCACAACACCGGTGCGCTGCTCAACGCTAAATGGAGTGCATCAAAAATGGATTGATGACGTTCCATCCACTCGAACACAGCATCCTTTTTTAACAACTCATTTAGTGGGCCCCCAATACAGCTAAAATTAGGGATAAAGCGTTAGTAGTAAACGACCATCCCCAGAAATACTTATATGTTGCACTTACTATTAGGTGTAGTCATTTTGCTGATGGCCTCCACCTTAGCCGGTTGTGGCTGCAGCCCAGTTGAGTCTACCACAAAACCCAGGTATTCTAGCTGATCTTTGAAAAATTACACTTTCAAGGTTTAATTTTAATGTTCTCCTCAGCCAGCTGGCGGAATGCTGCTTCAAGGTGGTTGAGGTGCTCTGAAAAGGTTCAAGAGAAAACGTTTATATCATCAAGGTATACTAGGGTGCATGACAGTTTCAGGTCGCCAAGAATAGTGTCCATGGCTCGCTGAAAAGTAGCAGGAGCGTTACACAGACCTTGAGGCATCCGTGTTGGTTAAAAAGGCCTTTAGAGGTGATCACAGCATATTTCTCCTGTTCCACCAAGAGTAACTCGATTTGCCAGTAGCCTGATATTAAGTCCATCACAGAAAAGTAGTGGGCACCCCCTAATCAGTCCAGGGCGTCATCAATTCTTGGCAAGGGGTAAAATCCTTTTTTGTAATACTGTTAAAAGCTTCTGATAGTCTATTACTACCCAGTTGGTGCTGTCCTTCTTTTTTACTATCAGGACAGGCGAAGCCCACATGGGCTCTTAGATGGCTCAAGCATCCCTTGTTGTAATAACTTATCAAATTGTTCAGTAACCACATCTTCTGCTGCCTGAGAGCAGTGGATTGGCTGAGACCTTATCAGAGGATGATCACCGGTGTCCAATTGATGGACCACCCCCTGAGCACACCCTAAATCATGATTGTCAACAGCGAAAATCCCCTTGTATTTCTGAAATAAAGCCATTGTTGATCTTTTTGTTCATCTGTTAATCCCATTAAATTACTCTCCATTTGTAACACCATTAGTATATCGACTGATGGTTTGAGTGGTAGTCCAAATTTATCCAACGATCTAAATCATGAACCTGATGGACCTCGTGTTAAATTTTGGTTCTGCTTCAGAGGGCTGGTTCTTCTTCAGATGTGGGGTGAAGTTTCGTGCATTTATTATGTGATGAAATTAGACTGGATGGTGACTAGAATTTAATATATAGCCTCTTGGTAGTACTCAAATCATATACCCTGTCATTTACTTAGACGATGACTTACCGCCTGATCTTACTGATCCCAAGTAAAGTCTCAACTGATACAAAGTAAGTACTAAACACAAAAAAGTTTATAAGTTAAATTGTAAACAAGTTCAGTAGTTGTGTATATTTTTTATTATCAACTTGAGGGTTATTTATAGGGTTTGATGTATACCACATCTTAAAGATGACATCTCATTTTCAATGGCACTTGACCATGTAAGCTGTTTTGTAAGAACGTCTACAAATAATTTGACTCAGGGCATCAGGCTCAGCCTCAGGGTCAGTGTAAACACTGTCATCATTCTCGAGATGGAATTTCAGATGTGTCTGCAATTAGCTGAACCAATTCTCTTTCACATGTAATTGGCAGCACATACCAAGGAAATTCATATCACTAATTAGTAATTAATTTGATCAAAAACTTAACTGACATTAAAAACTAATTTTGACATAGACCAACAAAGCCCACGTGCCCATGTCATTAAGTCAAAACTTAATTTAAGTCTGACCTAACCATCAAAGCCCTTGAGCCCATGTCATTATAGTTGAATATTATTAAGTGAAATCACTAGGCCGCGGATCCTAAGCTTTGCATAAGATTAGTACATACATGATCCATAATCACTGATATCTGATATTATCCATAATAAGTTTAAGCATGCTAACATTATTATGTCCCTATTGAATATCTGACAATTAGGTACAGTCAATTACTCAGCACTTCCCCCACCTTGACTGGATATAAGCGGTGGGTACCATTCTTCTTGGGTCACAATGTCTAACTTTTCGCGCACCTCAAAGTACAAACATTATCTTGATAGCCTTTCCGCCTCAGACAAGCGAGCCTTCCTAAGGTTAAGTAAGTCCATGCAGCATGCGATGGTCAACTTGGGCGTGTTGCCCATGGGTCCTCAAGCTGGGTCGACCAGCTATGCTTCCACAGTAATAGAGAGTTTGGCTTTGCATACCGCTGCAATAACACCAATCAAAAATCCTGAACAAGCCATTATGGCTTCAGGTACAGTTAGTTGAACATCCCATTGGTTGAGCGGGATCCCCCTTCAACTTATTCAATATCTCTTCCCCCTTCTGAAGCTGTTCATTCTAAAGAAACCCTGATCTGAAATCAATTTGCTTCAGATGGGGATCTTCTTCTGGACTTCTAATTTCATTTTTTAGCATCTTTACTTCAAAAAAATCTTGCTTCCTCCTTGCACGCAGGCAAAGTGGCTTCATTGGGTCTTGAACTTGATTCAATGTAAGAGCTTAAGAACGCCTAATGTCATCCGCACTTGCAACCAGTCCTGAGGTTGCCACATACGATATTTTTGAGGCCAATCAGGCCCTTATTTTTGCTAACTTGGTTGCTAGAATTTGGTGTGAACCCGCTTCAGTACATACCAATTTTTACATCGCGTTGGGCTTCAAGACTCAGATTTTGAAGGATTGGTGCATCCTGGTGACATAACAAGCCCTTTGTAAAAGCTTGGCTAAAGGGCTTCCTGAGAAGTATGTCCCCCAGATGGCTCTTTTGGGTGCATGTGTTTGCTTCCCTCCTTCATTGCTTCCCAGAAATACTGTGCCTGACATGCGCAGGGTATTAGATGAGGCCCATTCCTAAATGTTTCGTGCAAAAGAGTTCCTGCTCTCTGTTTACCCCTGCCTTGAGAGTCTTCTTGCCGATTGTATCTTCCTTTCAGTGGCATTTACTCCAGAGTCAAACTTCTCCCGCCTATTCCAAAGTCCCTTCCAATAGACTTTCCCTTTAGTTTGATGGCCTTTCCTAAGCTGACAGGGCCAGCGTGCCTGGTGCCAAGCTTTCTTAAGTTTGGCACATCTCCACCAGGGTCTAGATAGTCGATACTTGTATGAAATCTGTATCTCTCTGATTCAGTTGCAGGTTTCTCCAGCTCAATTGCACTCTACCCTCTACCAAAGAAGGGGTATGCAGTTCTAATGCCAGCGAGGCATCAAATCTATGAAATAAACTCTATGGCTTGCAATTATTTTCCTTTTTTTACTTTTGTTTCATTATTAAATATTTATATTAATTATATTCAAATTTTTAATTAATTTAAATTTTTTTCTTTTACTTTTTTTTCTTTTTTTGTATTATTATTATTTATGATATGGACGAAGGAACTTAGCATGTACTCAATTCACAACCCAGCCACCTTGATCCTTAATGGTATATATGTCTTCAGACGATTTCTTCAATATAATAAATGGACCCTTCCAAAGCAAGGCTAGCTTGTGTGCGCGGCCTGCGCTATAAGTGTCACAATATACTACAAAATCTCCTTCATTGAACTTAGTCACCATAGCTCGTTTAGCATCATTGTAGCTCTTCTGAATAGTTTTTTGACTAATTGCATTATGATAAACTTCAGATTACAACTTGTTTAGGGTCTTCGCTAGTTTCTCAACATAGTTATTTGGGTTAATTGCATCGGTTGAACTGAGTACTGGATATAATAATGGAGGCAGAGCGGGCTGTCTACCATACAAAAGTTGAAATGGAGAGTGGCCTGAGCTGCTGTGGTGTCTGATATTGTACACAAACATGGTCACACTAATTGAAGTTGCCCCAATACTTTTCTCTCTCGTTGCAATTACTTTTGAAACTTATTCAATTCAAGTCTGAATCTAGTTTGATAATATCACAGAGGAGATTAGTCTGCGCCCATGTCAGGGAGCAGTTGGGCAAGTAAGGTAAGAGGAGCAGGTGGTAGGCCTGCGGCCTCAAACGTTCAAAAACGCCCCAAAGAAACTGGCAGAATAGAAAAAAATATAAAAAAACTGGTGGTCACTATTTCCCCAGAAATCCTCACTTGGCAAGTATGATGCAACCAGTACATCAATACGCTGCTCACAGCCACTCTCGTCAGTGGAATATGGAGTCCGCATGTTTCTGGACATCCAACAAACGGCTTTATGGGAAAAATTTTGTGGGGATGTGCACACTTTTTTCCCAACCGCGGTGTATGTCGCACCTCACTCCATGTCATGTGGTTGGCTGGACCTAGGTTTCAAAAACAAGGAGGCAGCAGATGAGGCTGCTGCAGTGCATGTAGTGATTGATCTCCCCAAAGGGCAACGGGTCATTGAAACCAAATGCACCAGATGAACAAAGTCCAGCCAAATTTCCTCATGTTTGACTTTTTGCCTACTATGGTAGAACGTGACATTATGGAGCAACACCTGAAAGATGGTCTCACCATTTATGGCGAAATACAATCTTTCAAGATGCAATGCTTTATGCTGATGCCACACCTGTGCACTGGCAAAGCCATCACAGTTCTAACCCCAACTGAGGAGATCGCAAAGGACCTAACCCAGATCCCACACTCCACATATATCGAAATTGAAGGGCATACCACCCACCCTTTCTGGGTAACTGTGGACAGCGCGCCCCCATCTGCACCCACCGTGACACGTTTGGCCATAAGGCACATGCATGCCCCACCAAGGAGGGCATCACATTCCAAGAGCACCCCTTGGCGGCCATGGCCAGCGGAGAGGTGCACTACAAACCAACTGCAAGCACCAAAGAGGCTTTCCCGTGGGGAGCACAAGGCTGCTACCTACTGGTAAAACCTATTTCCCTGCAAGAGCGGAAGAAGGCCAAGCAGGCCCGCAGGGCTGCGGCCAAGGAAGCGGCCAAAGCCACATCCGGTATCCCACACTCCTAACACCAGGAGGACATCAAAACCTTCGCGTTGGAAGCAACTTGGGAATCCATCAACCAATCAGATTGGGAATCCCATGCCAATTAGGCCACCCAATCTGAGGATCCGATGGGTGACTCAATTTCACCTGATCTTTGCAACCAAGCTCCAGTCAAAACTAACTTGGGGTCCAACCTACCTGAAAAAAATTTTTTTGACCTGATCGTTGGTGCACCAAACTCATCTGTACCGCAAAAAATTCATTTGATTTTGGGGAAACAAAAAGCAAAGGCAAAAGCCAACGCAAATCTTTCTGCTAAAATCAACAAAACTACCAATAGCAATGCTGCAAACACCCGCGCTGCTGTGAAGGCCTGTGGGGATCTAGAGGAGGTTAGTGGGCTCAGGTGCCCACCCCCTCGCACCTAAGGTGCGATGGGGGAAACCTTCACTTTAGGGACATTGAATATCGCCGGACTCAAGGCCTTGCTATCCCGGGCTAGGAAACTGAGTTTTTTACAAAAAAATTTACCTGTGGATATCCTGACCATCCAGGAGTCCCACTGTCCGCGAGGTTCTGAGGATGCTTGGAAAACCATGCTCCTCCCATCCCTATCCTTTTGGTCAGAGCACCGTGGGGTGCTAGTTCAGAAAAACAATTTTTTCAAATTTTTATTGTTGGAATCCTTCCTCAATGGCCAAGTCCTCGTTGTCACTTTCTCGTGGGCCATCGTGGCACATGCTATCATCAACATCTATGCCCCAACCTGTGCACGAGAATGTCAGGAATTTTTCTCATTGGTCAAATCCCTCCCAGTACCCCCAGACTCTTTTGTAGTTGGCAATATGAACTGTTGGCTAAACACACCAACAGACCGTTGGCCTTCCTCCTCCCACGCCCCCCAGGGTCACATAGAACTTCGCGTTCTAAAGGCCACCCTTGGGTTAATGGATGCGCTGCTGCGGCGAAACCCACTGCTCAAAAACATGATGTGACCCCACGTCCACAATGGCTAATTAAGGTCCATGACCCGCATAGACCTTATCCTTACACCAGCGAAATTCCAACCTCACATTTCTCACTTCCAAACAATGAAAATTGAATTCTCTGACCACCAGCTGGTCTTGATAACCTACCACCTACCTGTCACAGTGGCTAAGGCCCCACATTGGTGCAAACTCCACCCTCCCGAACTTGCATCGCCAGGATTTTCCACTTGGGTGGAAGCAGCAACTTTGGCAAAAGAGTTTGTTACACCATTTTGCGCGGACCCCATCTCCACATGGGCAGCCTTTAAAGAGGATAAAATCCGCCACTCTCGCCACCTCTCCTCCTGACGCTCATGAGACACATCAGCTGTCATCTCGCGTGCTCTGGCAGAGTTAGCACACCTGGAGTCCAACATCCCAGCCACAGGATACAGCCCTGCATGGGGCCAGAAGTGGGCCGAGGCAGCCGCCCACCTCAACGCACTCAAAAGGCAACACAAACATTGGGTTTGTGTTCAGTACAGGGCCAAACACATTACAGAGGGCAACAAGTTCACCGCATATTTTTTTGAAAATTTTTTTTGCACCAGGCCAGAGCGTGGCCTGCACACAGGTGTGAAGATCGGATGATTCCATCACGGATACGCCAGCTGAAGTGGCAATTAAAATACAAAAGTATTACTCCAAGATATACTGATCTGATCCAATTCAGCTAGCTGAAGTGGAAAAATACTCGACTGAACCCACATCCACACCGTTTCCCAATACCCAGAAATAATGAATTTGATTACTCCAAACGAACTATGGACAGCCATTCGCGGTGCACCAAACTGGAAATGCCCAGGCCTAGATGGCATTCCATATGAATTCTATAAAAAGTACTTCAAATATATCCCCACTACTGCTTGCCTCACTTAACCAGAGCCTTCTGGAAACGCGCCTCCTACCAGGAGGACAAAAGGCCTTCACCATCACAATCTTCAAAAAAGGGGACAAGCTAGACTTAGCCAACTGGCGCCCCATTTCTTTAACTAACACGTATACAAAAAATCTAACAAAAATCATGGATAACCGTTTAAGGTTGTAGCATCTGCCACCATCTCCACAGAACAATTCAGTTTCATATCCAGAAGGTCGATTTGGGACAATGTGCACTCTGTAGCTAATGCATGCCAGTCCACAGCCTCTGGGGCACTTGTATTCTTGGACCAACAGAAGGCCTATGATAGAGTAAACTGGGAATACCTCAGGGTCTGCCTCCATCAATTCCGCTTACCCCCTCGCTTCATCAACTGGGTGATGCTGCTCACGGAATCTGCAACAATGGCAGTGCGTGGCCCTGGCTTCCTAACAGAAGTAGTCCGCCCTCAAAGGGGCTTGCGACAAGGGGACCCCCTTAGCCCACTCTTATATAACTTCAGCCTTGACCCACTACTTCAAAACGTGAATGCCCAACTCACTGGGGTCCATGTGCCAGGCCAAGCCCCAGTCAAGATGATGGCGTTTGCAGATGACTGTGTGGTTGGAGTGTCTAATAATAAAGATGCACGCGCACTTGAAGCTCTCATCCAGGAGTATTCCCGGGTAAGTAATGCTGCACTGAACGCTTCCAAAACCAAAATCATCCTCCTTGGTCAGTATCAAACCTGCTGGGCCCCAGCGACCAGTGCCCAGCCCAGCCCATCTGCTCGCACACGTGCTCGCCCTCCCAGCTCACCCCACACCACCCCACTGGTGCTCCCCTTCGTGCCACGCCCTACCATAGGGCCGGTACGCCATCTTGGCATGTGGGTGGAGGCAGGCGGGTATGCATCAGCAGTAATGGAGAGTCGTATTCTAGACAACGTGACAAATCTCATCGCCTCCCTTAGAGCCCACCCTACTTCCCTTACTGGCAGGGTTGTTTTAGCCAACTCTATGCTCCTCTCCAAAGTCTGGTTTGGAGCCCACGTCATCCCCTTCTCCCCAAGCTTTTTCAAAACCTTGTATGCCCTTCTGCAAGGAAGGCTTTGGTCAGGCCGCCCACCACCAGTACGGCTAGAGGTCATGTTTGGCCCTCATCATCATGGTGGCATGGGCCTGCTTGACTTCAAAGCCCATGCTGCCAAGATCCTGGTCACCTGGATTGTGGCCGTCACCGCCCCTATGCTCCCCTCCCAACACTGGTCCCGCGCGGCCCGCTCCAACTTCTCCCGCGCCTTGGGCCTTAACAATCCATCAAACCCTCACTCTCTGATGAAATACCTGGCTTCACACCCATCGGCCACAGGTCCTCACGGGACTAAAATCCACTACAAACGAATCCTCCTCTCCATGCGGAGCGCAGAGTGGAGAATTCATATTAGCGGACACACAGCCCAGAGAGGCTGCCCCTCTCCTCAGTTCACACAAGAGGTACAGGGGCTACCCATCCAAGATGGCGTGATCCCCACACGGCCCCATGTCTTATCCAGGGTGGACTACCTGGACATGATGGAAATCCCTTACTCCATTGAGACCCAAAAAACTATCTGGAAATACGTACACCATCCTCTATTGCAGCCTCAAATACAGTCCCATGTGTGGTGCTGCCTGAGGTGGGTGTACCATACGGCTGAGCACTCTAATGCTTTACACTCATCCTGCGTCGTGTGTGGCCAGTATGGAACGCTGTTCCACCGCCTGGAGAAGTGTCCTACCTCTAAAGTGATATGGCGCGAAGTTCAACGTCTTCTGGGCTAGGATCAAACACATCCTTTCAGTCTGTCAAGAGATATGTTTGCTTTATCAATGGCCTCCCACCTTCCACCCTCCCTCCGTGCTCTGGTGGTTGTAATCGCCATGTGGACTATCCACACGATTGTCTTGGATGCCATCACAGGCTCCACCCCCACCCTCCCAGAAGCTGTCCACAGATTCCAGTCTCATTTGGTGGACCACTTTCAGGCGTGGATGTTTGGATACCTCCCACCACGTTGACAACAGCTGGTCTCCTCCTGGTTCCCAGTTTGGTTCATCAACTCAGACCCTTCCTCCACACGTGTTCAATTGTGGCTACGGCCACTTCACACGTTCCCTCCCCCTCCCCATAAGTGGCGTTCCCGCTGGCAACAAGAGATACCTTCACTTCTCTGGGAAGCCTTCCCTGTTCTAAGTTTTGTTTCCTTTGGGTCAAATTCGGAAGTGCCCATCCCATGGTTGGCCCTCCTCACAATAAATCAATAATTGAAGTTGCCCTATTTGAAGGCGCCAAGGCTGCGTTTTTGCATAAAATGCCGACTAAAGTGCCACCTACTTGCTCTACCATATCATTATTCTCAGGATGGTACAGTGTTTACAACACTCCTTTGATGGACATCAACTCATTTAGCTGTTGTACCATTTGGGCAGTAATATTTGTGCCATTGTCTGTCAAGATCTTCTGGGGGCATCTGTGCTTATAAATAATATTATTTTAATGGACTTTGCAGTATTAAGGGCCCTGACGTCTTTAATTGCTTTTGCTTCCACCCATTTTGTTAGATGGTCAATAGCAACAATTATGTATTTGTTGGCTAGGCTACTCACAGGAAAAGGGCCAATTACATCAATTGACACAGTATGCCAGGCCCAGTCAGGTTTGATCAACCAATATTTCACATCTGACTTCATAGTTTTGAAATTTGGCATGAATGACATTTATTGAGCATGTCTTGGATATCGAATCACATGGAATCCCAATAGTAACTTGTTAAAATTAATTCTAGCATCTTGGTCTTTCCCCATGTCTGACAGCCTTGTGTGCTTGCATAATAATCTCCATTCAGTCAGAAGGTTTTGGAAGATTTGACGTTATCCAGTGGGATTAAGCTTTTAAAGAACTCCATTTCAATATTTAGTGTTGATTAATGCTTTTTTGATCGCTTTTTGAACTTTGGGTGGTTCATCTCCATACTTTCGGGTAAGCATTTTCTCATGAAGCTCATCAGTCAAACTTCTCAGGACAGCTAAAATAGGAAGTCGCAATAGTCCGTCTGCATTTTGATGGGCCGCTCCAGCTCTATGAATAATTTTGTAATTGTACACTTGTAATTTCAGAGCCCAGTGGGCTAACTGACCTTCAGGTTCCTTGAGATTGTGGAGCCATTGTAATGAGCTGTGATCTGTTTTTACTTTAACTTGGTGCCATGAATGTAAACCTGAAATTGTTTACAAGCATAGATGACAGCTAAAGATTTTCCTTTCAGTCACCATGTAATTACGCTCATGCTTATTCAGCGTCCTGCTGCTTTAAGTGACCGGATGCTCCTCACCATCATCTCCAAACTGCAATAGCACACCACCAATCGCAGTCAACAAGGAGTTGGTTTGTATGATAAAGGCTTTCTGAAATCAGGATATCAGAGGATAGGCGCCGAGCTCATTTTGTTTTCAAATCCTCAAAGGCTTGTTGGCATTCCTCTGCCCAGAAAAAACGAACTCCTCCTTGTAGTAAGTGGAATAGAAGCTCGGCAATCTTCGTGAACCCTACCACAAATCTTCAATAGTATCCTACCATGCCTAAGAACACTTGAACATCTCTTATACTTGTTGGAGGTTGCATATTGTTAATCGCCTCTACCTTTTGAGGCTGAGGCCGCAAGCCCTTGGAATCAATAACAAACCCAAGATATTTCAATTGTTCTTTAAAGAAATGGCATTTTCTAGGTTTTATCTTCAGATTGGTCTTCAACAGCCATGTGAACACTTGTTTAAGGTGCTCCAGATGTTTGGAAAATGTTCATGAAAAGACATTGATGTCATCCAGGTACACTAGAACGCAGGACAATTTAAGGTCCCCCAAAATTGTGTCCATTGCATGCTGAAAGGTTGCCGGTGCATTACACAGCCCCTGTGGCATGCGTGTTGGTTGAAAAAGCCCTTGAGCAGCAATCATCGCGCACTTTTCCTGCTCCTCTGGTGGCAGCTCAATTTGCTAATATCCTGAGATGAGGTCCATTGCGGTAAAGTACTTCGCCCTTCCCAGATAGTCCAGAGCATCATCAATTCTGGACAACAGATACAATTCTTTTTTGTAATGGCATTGAGGCATCGATAATCAATCACAACATGATTGCTATCTTTTTCTTTATTATTAAAACAGGGCTGGCCCACGGGCTTTTGGATGGCACTATCATTCCACTTTCAACAAATTGTCTAACTCTTCACCAACTATTTTGTCACTGGCCCTGGGGTGCCGAATTGGCCTCATTCTAATAGGCATATGGTCCCCAGTATCAACAAAACGCTGTACTCCTTTTGCACATCCTAAATCTTGGTCATCTTTGGTTAAAATTTTGGAGTATCGTTCAAACAACTCCAGTGCTTCATCCTTCTGTTATTCTGATAATCCAGTAAGCAATTCTCAATATATTACAGTATGTGCCCGAAGGGTTTCAGTCAGTAAGCTGAACTCAGATAAGTCACCAAATTTGACAGCTAATTTTAACTTGTCCCTCAGAAACAGATGCACAAAAGCGACTACTTGATATTTCTTGACCTTAATATTTTGGCTGGTCAAATTTTCTAGTAAGACATCAATCTCTCTGTGCCCCAGTATAAGTATTCCAGGTGCCACATTAGGTTCCATTTGATAATGTTGCCATGGGGATACAATTTCCCTGTACAGTCCTCCTGGAATATCCAGTGTGGTCCCAGTCCTCATAACCATTTGATGGCCTGGAGCTATTGTCACATCCTTATTCACACATAGAGGTATTCCTTGATTTTCGTTTATGGCGGTTTGCATGGGGTGGCTTTGATTCCCCCGCTGAATATATCCTACTGGTATTATCCCATCAGCATAAGACATATTGATAAAATTTCTACGATGGCTTGTGGGCTTTGTATTGTTATGAGAGTAATAAATTGGAAGTAATTGGCCCAATATTGTCAAGATGTTTTCTTCAAACTCGCATGAGATCTCCATAGGTCCTTAAAAATTAGTTCCAATTAATATGTCATAATTGGCGTTTGGAAGCACTATAGAGAGTGCAGCTACTACCAAAGCTCTAAATTGCAGTGACAAAGCGCTGTAAGCTCCTTCACTCTTAGTGCTGTTAAAGCCTGCGGTCCCATATTCTTGATATTGTCAATGTCCAGAGCTATTTTCAATTTCTTAACCAGCTTTGTGGAAACAATGTTTACAGGTGCTCCACTATCAACAATAGCTACAACTCTGACCTTGTTGACCAGAATATCCACATAAGTGCAATCAGAGTAGTAAGAATCAATAGA
Organism: Massospora cicadina; assembly: GCA_022478985.1. Classification (NCBI taxonomy): domain Eukaryota; kingdom Fungi; phylum Entomophthoromycota; class Entomophthoromycetes; order Entomophthorales; family Entomophthoraceae; genus Massospora; species Massospora cicadina. The sequence goes on from JAKSZP010011928.1 coordinate 149,228, forward strand.
GTTTACTAAGTGAATATGGGAAGAATCCAGGGGAGTTAAGAGTCTGCTTCAGAGTATTCCAAATACTAGGACATTCATTGATGAATTTGTCAATTGGCATTGCTATATTGACCCCTAACAGGCTTGAGGTATCTGCTGCATTGCTCAGCCCGTCAGCTGGAATATTCTTAAGTATTTGTTGCACATAGGGTTTAGCAACTAATTCAGAGGCTTCAGGTATGATAACTTTACTCTGGGAGTGAGTCACCGCATATACGTTTGAAGTATCTTCATTTGATACTAAAATAGAATTAATTTCATTTGTTAAGTGAGGCCCCATGGCCATCGTTTTCTTGTCAATCAGGTGGACTGGTGTTTTAGGCACAATAGAGCGTCCCGCATCTATTGTACTTGTTCTTTTCCCTCCTCCTGCATGGTATCGGGAAGAACTACATTGACATTTCGCTGATGGCATTGGGAAGCATAGTGACCTTTATGATTGCAATCAAAGAAAGTTTTTTTTACTCACTGGCCGTGGGGCTCTTGCATTTGAGTTTTGCTCATTTTTTACAGGCGGATTACTGTCAATCTTCTTATTAGTTTCGAAGGGCTTTCCAGCAAAGGCAGAGGGTCCCGATCTGTAACCAGTATTAAAAGGGCCATAATTTTTTGAGCATCTGCACAAATAGTCAACCAATTCTTATGTCACAAGGTTTTGCATGAAAGCAGGCAATAGAGTGTTTGATAGATTAGGGTAAGGTTCTACTGCATGCTCTAATGCAATCTTAGCGTCAAAATTGACCATAGCCCATGCTCCTAGGAAAACTTGAGCTTTGCAATAGAATTGATCCGCAAATTCATCAATTGCCTCATCTTTCTTAAAGAGAATATTCTTAGAGTTAGATTTTCTAGTCGACATCCATTCTGGACCTCCAAATGCATGAAGCACAGCCTCCTTGACTTCATCATATGTTAGATTTTCGTTAATGTGAGGCATAATCAGCTCAATGCTCCACTTATCAAGAAGTTAGTCATAGTGGCTGCTTTGTTACAGTCGCTGGCCCCATGCATGGCCATTTCAAAGCATTTGACAAATGTAATAATACTTCCATTCTTGTCAAAGGCCAGCAGGTTTTCTGGTTTAGAATTATTGCTTTCTTGTTTCTGGTTGTCATGATTACTTCTTTGTTGACTAGAACCAGGTGTACTAGGGCGTTGGGGCATCATATCCCAGTTTGAGGTGTTAGGGTTGGCCAAAGCAATCATATTGCTAGGCAGTTGTTGACGTGGCCCAGCATCCATTTTGGTAGCTATTTCTGAAGCTTCGTCCTCTTAATATTTGGAAGAATTTCCAGTCAAGTGGGTTGTAGCACACTGATAGCGCCCATCATCCAGAGCTCAAATTCGCTTGTTGATTTAGTTTTCCCAATTTACATGATTTTGGTTTTTTAATTTTAATTTTGAAATTTCCTCATTCAGGCTAGTAGCTTGTAGTTGCAAGGTGGAAATCACTTGGTCCTTTTCTTTTATTGCCTTCTTGCACTGGTTCAATTCTCCATAAAGATTATTGTTTGACTCTTTAATAACATTAACATCATCATTGAGATTATTGTTCTGTAGATTAAGACAATCAATAGAGTCTTATTTTTTTCTCATTTTTCACCCGTTGGTCATCAAATTGTGTTTGCCAGTAATTGATTTTTCTGGTGTATTCATCGCTCATCTGTGAAATTTGGGCGCTCAAACGTCGATTCTGGTCCCAAAATCATCATTATGGCTTAACTGCGCCTCTTGGGCTTCGTGATTAAGCTTATGAACTCTGAAGCATTAATAGAAGTTTGAGTGATATTGCTGACCCAAGATTCGGTGACTCCTATTTCCTCTAAGAAATTTTCAAAGATGGGATGCAATCTGTTATTTAGCTCTTGTGCTAATTCTGCTACCCGGTCATTAGCCTAAGTGGCTATGTTGTAATTTGCTTCCAAACTAGAACGGACCTCAGCAAAGTTGGCTTCCAATTGCTCATTTAAAGTTTGGCCCGCTTGGCTGGAGTTGCAAGAGAAGTTCACCAACTCAGTAATGGCTGCATGATGGCAGGCGATTGTCATCTGAGAATTTCTAGAGGTGGGATGTACAAATTCAGTGATTTATTGGGTGATATTCTCTATCCCAATTAAATTGTTTCAGATCTGAGCTATACTTAATTGATGATGAGCAAGATATCTCATCCACAACACATCTTGCTGTCATTGGTGGTAAAAAAGATTGCTACTATTGTCCGCAGGCCCTTGTCCTATTTGATACCATCCTAATAACTGCTGCTCAAGGCGTTCCAGCTCTTCAGTTGAAATGGGTTCTTAGGGATAGGTGATAATGGGTACATCCTCCCAATTAATCTGGGACACAGTCATTTCAGTATTCCCATTGGCCCAGTGATGGTTCTGAATAATTGATTGGGATTGCTCCCCTGCTCATTGCGGTCACCATCTGCAGTCCCAGCCATGAGCGCCACTTGTTGAATTTTGGTTCTGCTTCAGAGGGCTGGTTCTTCTTCAGATGTGGGGTGGAGTTTCGTGCATCTATTGTGTGATGACAATAGACTGGATGGTGACTAAAATTTATGATATAACCTCTTGGTAGTACTCAAATTATATACCCTGTCATTTACTTAGACGATGGCACGCCGCCTGATCTTACTGATCCCAAGTAAATTCTCAACTAATACAACGTAAATTATTAAACAAAAAAATTTATAAGTTAAACTATAAACTAGTGGTAATAGTTTATTATATTTTATTATTATCAACTTGAGGGTTATTTATAGGGTTTGATGTTCACCACATCTTACCCATGACGTCTCATTTTCAATGGCACTTGGCCACATAAAATGTTTGTAAGAACATCTACAAATAATTTGACTCAGGGCATCAAGCTCAGCCTCAGGGTCAGTGTAAACACTGTCATCATTCTCGAGATGGAATTTCAGATGTGTCTGCAAATAGCTGAACCAATTCTCTTTCACATGTAATTGGCAGCACATACCAAGGAAATTTATATCACTAATTAGTAATTATTTTGATCAAAAACTTGAATGACATAAACTAGTTTCGACATAGACCAACAAAGCCCACGTGCCCAAGTCATTAAGTCAAAACTTAATTTAAGTCCGACCTAACCATCAAAGCCCTTGAGCCCATGTCATCATAGATGAATATTATTAAGTGAAATCACTAGGCCGCGGATCCTAAGCTTTGCATAAGATTAGAACATACATGATCCATAATCACTGATATCTGATATTATCCATAATAAGTTTAAGCATGCTAACAATATTATGTCCCTATCAAATATCTGACGATTAGGTCCAGTCAATTACTCAACACCTCATCTATGGGAATCAGATGTAGATGCACTATAATTTGGTGGCAGCAAATTTGCATTTGTTTGCTCTGCAGGTTTGCTAACAAAACCTTTATCTCCCCATGTCCCAGGAGTATAATTCCTGGAGCCACATGCGGCTCAAACTGTGTTTGATGATAGAGCCCAATAACTTCCCGTATAACCCACTCAGCACTTCTACCTCTAACTCAGTTTCACTAAGACTTGATGGCTGGAAGGGATGGAAGGGATGGATATGGGCCCTGCCTCTCAAAGAGGTATCCCCTGATATTCACTGATCTGCTGAGGAAGGGCCCAAGTTTTGCACTTCAATCAATGGTAGCGAACAGGGCATACCATATCACTATAGGCGAGGTTGGTATGACTTGGATGCACCGGATCCTTTGGTACTCCCCTGGAGGTAAAATAAATTGGGATCTGCTTACCCAGGATGTCGAGGGTCTCCTCCATCATCTCAACGATAGCCTCAAAATGACGCAGAAAAGTGGTCCTGATTAATATATCATAGTGTTCATTTGGTAACACAATTGCTGGAGCTACAACGACAATGGACCTAAAGCGCAGAGGCAGCACACTATAAGCTCCCTTGGAGACAGTGCTTACAGCTCCAGAAGTACCATAAACCATGTGATGGTCCACATCAGGTTTCAACATCAATTTTTGCATTAACTTAGTGGAAACTATGTTGACTGGAGCACCAGTATCTATTATAGCGCGAACTCTATTTATCACTACAAAAATATCACAATATGTACACTCAGAATAAGAAGAATATTGACTGTTTAATATGTGAACATTTATGGGCTCTCTTTTCCTAAGAAAATCTTAATCCTTTTTCCGACTTGGGGGTATTCTCTGACAATGGCATCTACCAGAAGGGCGACATTTACTCCTTTCTGAGTTGGTGCATCTGCGGCAGGATCAAGTTGGTCTGAGGACGCTTGATCAAGCATTTGACAGGTATAGGGCTTCAGTTGTTTAAGGGACTCTTCTTCTGCCGCTGCCTTAGCTTGAGCTCAGGTTACTGCATTTACTCCTCCAACTGGTCGTTGGTATAAAATTCCATCATCATACTGAGGAACTTTCGCAGGGTATACTACTATTGATTCAGGGACATGTTGGGTGGGTATTGCGGAGGTAGAGGGTCCCATCTCTACTTTGCTCCATCTTTTTCCTAATAGTATTGGTCTTGTTGTACGTAATTCACATGGCAATTGTGGCAGAGTTTGCCAAATGACCAGGGCGACCGCATTCGTAGCAGTTAATTCCATAAGAACCATGTCCCAAGTTATCATAAGCGAGTCCAGACTGGAAGGGTTGGGGTCATTTGGTATACCCAGTTCCAGGCTGGTTAGCCAATTGTTGACGGTTGGCATAATTAGGTCCAGGTCAATAACTAGGTTGCTGGCAGTTGTCATGACCAGCCCATTGATGCTGATCGTACTGTTGATTATAATTCAGCTGAGGATGAGGCGCAGAGTTATAGTAAGGCCAAGGATTACTAAACAAAGCTGGAGGTGGCTGATAGTATTCTCCAGAATAAGAGGGTGCCGTGGCAGTGGTAGCCTTATGATCTAAATTTGGCGGCAAAAATTTAGGGGATACCTGACAAAAAAACTGTACAATTTTAAGCAGAGGTACGTCATCATCCAGAAGTGGCAAAATAACATTGGAAAGTTCACAATATGGCTTAACAGCGGCGGACATGGCAATGCACACATCAGCTTCCGCTAAGTACCCAGCTCCAATCAGTACATGGGCTTCTGTTGTGAATCAATAAGCAAACTCGATGAGAGTCTCATTTTGACAGAATTTAATTGTTAAATATTTTTCTTTCCATTGTGACATTTTTGAGTATCCCCCAAACAAGCATAGTACAGTGTCCCTCACATCCTTATAGGTGACAGAACTACTTAGGAGGTAACAGTTGACCTGATTGGCGCTTCCTACATCCAGGGCAGATATTAGCAACTTAGCCTTCCATTTATCAGAGGCTCTTTTTGCGGTGAACTCAAATCGTTTAAAGAACCCTTGGATGTTCCCATTGTGGTCAAACGGGGTTATCATTTCAATATTAAATTCATCCTATAATTTGTGGTTGTTAGGTCCATACTGAGGAATGGAATGAGACCTGAAAGCGTATTCTCAATGAGGAGTGGGATTAGTGGAAGTTGGGATATTCGTCACTTCAATAATAGCATGACCATCAGTTGTAGGTGGTACAGCCATTACTGGAGGTAAGTGGTGTTCCAACTCATATGAATATCCGGTACTATTATCATGAGTGTCATAGCTATGACCAGCACTGTTTTCTCCTACATAGGATGCTTCTTCTTGATATTCATCATCCTCCCAGCGCGACAACTGAGAAGGAGTAGAGAATCTTTGTTCTGCATATTGCAGCTGCTGGGTGGTATCATTCAGTCGTTCAGCAAGCTCTTTGTTTTGTTGTCCTAAGATTCCCTTTTGACTAAATGTACTATCAAGTTGATGCATGACCGCGTTACGTTCTTGAAGGAGTTTGTTTTGTTTTTTGAGTACCGCGTCCAAGGTAACTTTGATTTCCTCATATGAAGCTGATATGGGGTTCCGGGAAGACTCCCCAATGACATGACTTGGGTAAGGCATGGTTGGCAAAAGGAGTTCTGGAGTGTAGGGTGGTTAATCAATGGGCCCCCTGTAGTGAGCACCACTGTTGTAATTTTGGATGGTATTGCTAGGATCCGTTGGGCTATCCACACAGGTTGAGCCCTCTGAGCAACGGACAAATGATGTGGGCATTGTTGGTCCTTTGGATGCACTTGAAAATATATCAAAAATAGGAGCAATTGCCCCAACAAGTTCTTTTATTTATTTTTATAAATACGGCGTCTAATGCTGTCCCATCTCGTCTACACTAAAAAACCTACCTCTCTCAATCGCCCATTTTGCTTATATACATCAGCTTCAGGCGATACTATTTTCTCATTGCTTAGGTTAATCTATTCCGCCGATTTTCCTTGAATTTGGCTTGTTATTCATAATCCACTGTTGCCCTATTTGTAGGTGATTTACTTCATATTAATCAAATATCAACATCGCCTTATTGCCTTATCACCTTATATAGAGGCGATCCAATAAACTCATTTATCTAATAAGACACGTTATATCCCAAAATTGCCTCATTTCAAGGTAGTTAATTATTCATAACTGATACTGTGTTCAGAAGATTCCGCTCGGCTGTCCCAAGACTATCGTCCAGTCATATCAAAATTGTGACAAGCATACTGGCAAATTTACCATACTTAGGAGGATCAAAAAAATGTACAATTATTAACACACAAGGGTTATATTAACTGACGCATATGCCTTAAGGCATGTGCAACGTTTTAGCTATATTTTGATAGCAATGGATACTGCTTTAGTTGCTTGAAATTGCCGTGCATGTTTATTTAGAGAATATTCATATCTTTAGTCTTGCATTTATAAATCATCTTGAACACTTAAAAGAAGCCTTCAAGCACTTAATAACATCAAACATTAAGACGAAATCTTAAAAATGTCACTTTTCAAAAAAATAATTGAGTACTTAGGTTTTATTATAGATGCTGATGGATTAAGACCTCAAACCCCTAAAGTCGAGATTATTTAGACCATGTCTAGAAAAATTTCATTTGATACAATCCAGGGATTTATTAGTGTGTCAGGCCAAACAGTATGAAGACTGTTGGCCCTTGTTGTTTCACCATAATCAGTGACCTTTCCTTACAAATCCACAGGGCAATTTACTAATCTAGCAAAACAACAACTTCACTTTTAGAAACTTAACCACTAGTTATGGATAAGAGGCCCTCTCCTGGAACTTGTCCAACTATTATGGTTCAGCAGTTTTTTGGCTACTTCAGGGTTTCGCCACTTCAGTCCCTCTGTCCATTAAAATTGATGGCCATTTGGCCCAGTTTCTTCAGGAGTTTTTATACAGGTTATAGTTGTGAGCTTGTTTCTATATACCACTCCAGGTGTTTTATCTAAGCACCAAACCTCTTAGATCTTTCATCCCTCCTCTACCAGCCAGGATAACCTCTGTCCACTGGAAACTGAATAGAGATGAGAAATCTAATAATTAAACAAGGATGAAGATTAGGGTTTTGAAGATATACAACTAAATTTATTTTATGGAGATTCAACAATTTATAGGATTTTCCTTTAAAAAGTAGTCAGCATTTATTGCCATCTCTTAATCGTCATCACTCTCCATGGTGATTACAATCAACAGATCTTTGGCTAGCAATCATACCTGCTTAATTTTTTATTTCCCACATCCAATATAATACATTAGTTTATTTGGAATCCGTTGCTGATTTACTTTTGTAATTATTTATAATAATCTTCAGTTAGAAGAATGTCCCTTTTACTAATGACTTTTGGATCATTATTGGATCCCTTGGCACCATAATCAATCAACTGATCATCCTCAGCCTCAGCCGCTGGCTGATATCAAAATAGATAATTGATGGGATCATCCTTGGCCTCAGTCGCCAGTAATAATGAACTCAACATCAACTCTCAAAATTTCACAATCTACTTAATTTAATATTTTGACTTGACATCCTCATCCTCAGTTGCTGGTGTCAACTTTAGCTGTTTAACTCATCAGGAATCTTCCCATTACTCTCACAAAGTCAAGATGGAGTTTTGAATTATTTAATTACTATGATTAAATGTTTAAACTTCTTGGTATCAGTTGCTTGTGTTGAAATTAACCAGAAGTCTTTTGGGTCTTGTTCTTGATACTTTTGACATTAAATAAGAAATTTGCCATCATGTAATAATATCAATTATTATGTCAACCTCAGCTCAGTAGCCGGTGTCAAAATGCACCAATTTGCCGTTTGGGATCATCCCTGTCATTTTATTGCTCTATTCCATTAAACCAGATCAACCAACCAAATGGTGAGCTTAAATTAGGTTTTGTCATTAAATAATATAAAAATCATAAATTAGTTTGCAACCATCCTCAACTAGTTAAACTTATTTCAATAATTATCAGAGGGATTAAACTGTTTATAATTCTAACATAATGTCAAGTCCATAAATGTGCAATTTATCCAAGAATCCTTAGGAATGGTCAGCTACTACTACCATTACTTTAAAGAATTAGCTTCCATCACTAAGCCACTCCTTCAGTATAAAAGAAGCTAAATGAGAATTTAATTGGAAGAAGTTATTATAGAACTCATTTATTGCAATTCAAATGTACTTTATAATTAAACCAAAACTTAAATTTAAATTTTGATCACCCTTTCATTATACTTTATGGATGCATCTTGAATAGGAACTAGTGACATCTTGTTAAAGTAAATGAATTTGGTGACAAACACCATAAATGGAAACCGCTGGCCTCATAAACAAAGAAAACCCACAACTATACCTCTTTTGTTCCTTATGTCACTGATGCTCCCACCCCAATGCTGTCTGCCATGATCCACTGGCTAAAGCGGGCGCTGAACAAAAGTTTCCCTAAAGCTTCCTCACCTTCTGATATGGCTTCCTAGGCTGTTAGTTGAGGTGCCATACTAGAGATTTTTTATTTCTAATAATCTCTTTGTTTGGACCATTTGCAAATAGAGATACTTAGTGGCTCCCCCTTTTGGGTTGGGCACCACTAGTGCTAAAAAAGTAACAAACACCATATAGCTTAAGAGCTAAACACTGCGCAGTCCGAAGCAAAACTATACTATAACAGAGGAGATATGTCTTATGGTAATATCGCATTTAATCAAAACACAATTATACATCCCTGGAGTCCATTTCAAAGTGGTGATGAAACATTCTTTGATGAGATGAATGCATAACAAAAAAGAGCCTGAATGGAAGTTAGCACTTAGACCTTACAAAAAATGAAAGCATGTGACTTTGAGATCATACCTGAGCAGGTATCATACATCATAGTTCATATGGCTTATTATGGCTACCAACAATTTTAGTTTAAAAAGAGTGAAGCAGAAAATTTAAATGAAAAGATGTTCACTGGTAATATCAAAGGCCAAATACCATAAACAAGCCAGCATTGACCAAGGTGATGTAAAACACAATGATCTATAAGACTACAATTATTCAAAACGGTGGGGAAAAAAGCTCTAATGTTTCAAAAGTTTTTGGAAAGACTGCAATTGACAATGCAGTTCATAAAATAAACTTGTCTTTAAAATCTAGGAATACCTAAGAGCACGTTTGTCAGGAGTCCTTGTAATCACTTAAATTGATGTTGCAGAAAACTCTTGCATGTTGTGCGATTTGTCAGACACACAATCCCTATAAGAAATTAACTATTTTTTCTGAAGAGTGAAATTTAGGTTTGCTTGGTGCACTATATACATTGGCATTATAGGTCCATTTAACACAAGTACTGTAAAATACGCTACATTATTGTAGCTGTTGATCAATTGACTCATTGTGTGGAAATGTGTGCTTTAGCCAAAGTAGATGCCAGCAGTACAGCTAAGTTTATAATGGAGCAGTTAATATGTTTGCATATTTTTTCTTAAGATTTTTTAAGAAATAATTATACCAACTTTGCTTTGCATCTCATACCCAAAATAATTGAGTTGATGGGAATACAATGAGTACTGGTGAGCCATACCATCCAGAAACAACTGGTATGGTTGATAAATAAATGGTACCTTAGCCACTACTTTGAAGAATCTCATAGGTACTAATTCTTCCGGATAATAACTTTTATATTATTGGCAATATTTCCCTACAAATTAATCATTTATTCGTCAATGGGTAAATCTTCTTTGAACTATTTTATGGTCGTTGGATTGTTTTCCCCCAATTTATACTCTTCTCTCAATCCAGGTTTTCGAATGATACCCTTACAGCACTTACAGCCTGACTAAAATGTTTAAAGCATTGTAATCCTCATCCTATGCAATATTATGAATATTAAGATCAAAGCTAAAGCATACAAAGATCTAAAGAAGCCAGCTTTTCCAAAGTTGTAACAGTGGCAACACGGTCAGCTATTGCAATACTCATGGCTTCAGATAATAAAATTAAGTTTGAAAAGCTTTGGGTTGGTTTTTTCTAGGTCATTAATAAGTTTAATTAGATGCCTATAACATTAAGGACCATTTAGATGGACTTATATTAGATCATATGCATGCTAAGTTTCTAAGAGCATCCAGTAATTGGTAAGATTATGGGAACAAAGATTTTATTTCATATATATAGTTTTACTGATAGTCAACTGTCTTGTCAGGAGAATATCTATAAAACTATAGTTTCCAGCATGGTGGTTCACGGTAAACAGATCCAACGCAAGGGAACCATCATTAGTATGGCAAGAAGAATAGCCCTATAGAGGGTTCTTAGGCTAAAGTGGCATAGGGCAAGGGTGGTTACCATGTTGAACATTAATAGAGATCGTACAATCTGCAAAACTTGGATGTTCCTCAAAGGTGAGTTAGTATCCAAGCTTTATTAGGGCTAGAGTGCATGGGTAGCTTGGTATGGAGGGAAACTGAGCTGCCCAGTGGTGTACCTGATACTGTTGTAATATTAAAGTAAGCAAGTTGGCTAACATCATGAGACCTTCTCTTTGAGGTCTGTGCACAGGTTCGCCCAAGTCCACATAAAATTAAAAAAATGTAAATGAATGGGGATTTAATATAGGGAAGATGGCCAATGAGGAAAGGTTGGTCACAAGCAAGCATATTTAAGCCAACTCAGAAAAATCTTTTATCAGAGAATGTGGTACTAAGCCTTGTGCACCAATAAGTGAACGCTCCCATCTAACTGGATAACATACTTTGAAATTGACCTTACTTGACTAATTGATCGAAGTTGAGCCTGTCATGAGTTAGTGTTTTCATATATTGAATGGTTTTAAACCCCCGTTCACCAATTAACCAAGTTGAGCTATTATCATTCAGAAGATAATTTGTCCATTTTAATTCAAGAGCTGAAACAAGGGGCTGGACGTTATGCACCTCAATTGTACCAACCTAGGCATACCTGGCTTGTACCCAGCATTGGTCCAAAGTGTGCATTAGGTCAGAAAAGTCCTGAAGCTTAACCTTTTTGACCTCCTGCTGCCCAGCCTTGTCCTTGCTGTTGATGGCTTCAAGAAGAGCATGCAAACATGATATGTCTGTTAACTTTAGGTTTGTCTTAGTGGCATCAATTCCACAGCAATGAATGCTGCACATTTACTTTAATAGCGCTGTCTTTCGATTTTTTGCTTCAAATGATGACGTTTTTTTACCATCTTAGGAGGAGGGGCTGTACCAAGAAACTCCATGTCATATTGAAAAGATGATGGAATAGATTAATTTGGTACAGTGACTCCTATCTTGTTGTCTGCATAGAAGCTTACATTATTAGACTGTTTAAATGAAGAGGATCTTTGGTTAAATCAGAGGATGTGGCGGGGTCATAACCAGATTATACTTTTTCCAAAATGTTCCAAATAGCGTTCTATATAGTCAGGTGTAATTAACAATTTAGTTTACCTAGTTTTAATGCTTTACACTTTCATATGAGAAGTTTTAAAAATACTCAAGAATAATTACCTGATCAACAATTCTGAATTGATGATCAGACTTGCTGCAAGTATTGGTCTTAATTGCCAATTAAATTTACTGTTATCATCTTGTGTTTTCAATTAGTGAGATTTATAAACTTTCTGAAGCAAGTTACAGCCAATAGCCTAATGAATGCTATTAGTCAATGTCTGCTTTATTGTACTTTTGGCAAATGATGCTTATATCTATTGATAGATGGACATATAAATGCATTATTAACTAGATATATGCCACTAAATATCCCAAGTTTACGACCATTGGCTTATAGTTTATCTGGTAGTTTTCTAGTATTCAGAGTTTTATCGGCTGAGTGCCATGGTCTACTTTTTGCAGCCAATCAGGATCTGCCACTGTACCAACTCCTGTGGCTGGCCCAGTATTAGCCAATTTAAATAGATTTGAAGCGTTCAAATGGATTGATGATACAGATTGGCCTTATAATGTTAAGCCTGATTTCACTTTGAAGAAATCTTTTGTAAATCCTCCCAATTTGCATCCCTACCCTTTTAGATCTAAAAAAATGGTTTCCCAGATTATAAAAATATTAACAAAATGACGGCAGAGGCAGAAGCTGCTCCCAACAACACATCCTCTGCCAACATATTCATGGAGTGATGGAACCCCTTGTTGAGGGTATTCCCATCCCAAATTTCCCCATGATATTGATGAGAATGCAAAATATGAAAATGAGGAGCTCGCTTTTGGAGCAAGCCACGCTTGCATTGACATGGCTAAAACTTCTCTGTTTGACCCCAATTATCCCCAAATCCGCCAGCCATTAAGTCTTTCACTTGTGTGCTGGATCTCATCACTTTTGCTTAGCATCAACTTGCTCAATATGTTGAGGCGATGGACACTGCCGGCCTCATTAGCAAAGAATACTTAAAATTACACCTCCTTAAGCCACATGTCGCTGATGCCCCAACCCCTATGTTGTTCATCATGATCTGCCAGCTAAAGCGGGCGCCAGACAAAAGTTTAACAAAAATTCCTCACCTTCTGATATGGTTTCCTAGGCTGATATCTTAAGGGCTATATTAAAATATTTTTATTTCTAATAATCCCTTTATTTGGCCCATTTGCAAAAAAAGATGCGTGGCGGCTCACCTTTATGGTTGGGTACCACTAGTGCTAAAAATATTCAGAGTTTTAGGCAACAATTGCATACGTTCTCTCCACAGGTGTATTTTTTCTGGATCAGTTCTAGACCAGATTGTGCTTCATGTCTAAACAGAAGGTATAAAAAAGTAGTTATCAAAACCCCTTGAAATGTGCGTTCATAACATTGCAACAATCATAACAGTTGTATTGATTTCTAGTGATTTAGGACTTATAAACCTCAAGATTCACTAAAGAGGTTGCTACATTGTCTTTCTTTAGCTAAAAATTAGTATTTGTGTGAGCTCCTATATGATGTCAAACAAAGGATACCAATTGAACTATTTAAATTTATGTCTTTTACCTTCGTTATAGTCATTAGATGTTTAGCCTGATTATATTAACATTAATGTCTTATTAATTTTTAAATTTTATTTGAAGTGGGCCAACATGGAAATGATACTACACTGATTAAGAGGAAATTGAATGGATGGAAATGAGGATAAAATCTACAAAACCTCCATCCATGGCATAATATAGGCCAGGAACTCCATGGAATGCCTTTGCTATTCGCTATCTTAGTTTGGGGCATTGGTGTAAAACACCAAAACAGTCATAATTGTCACCTACCCAAAGTTCCTGTAATGGAATCAAACTCAGGGAGGCTTTGGTAGAGGGTCCATATTCTACCACTGGGGTATCTCCTTCTAAAATAAAAGTCTTAGAGTCTTGATATTTTCTAAATCATATGTTAAAAATAGGACACACAAACTAAGTGCACAGCATGATAATGAAAATAAGATTTATATAGAGAATTTTAAATAAGAATTGGTTAAGTCATCAAGCATTGTTTACGTTAACTATCTAGTGAAACAATTGACTTTTTTTGATGATATAATGTTTATAAATTGAATTATCTTCTAGTGTTTACAGCTTATATTAAAAACTACAAAAATATGGCTATAAAGCCTTTGATTCTATATTAAGGATTTGTCTGATATTTTATAATACAACTTCTCAAAAGTGCATCCATAATCACTAAATTACAATCACCCATAATCTACAGTAATCATATTTCTATTACTTCATATTGACGCACTCCTCCATCATATCAAAATTTATGATCCTACAAACTTATCATCTATTCTTTATAACTATAGCGCATATATATTTATATCCATGTCCCACACAATCATAAGAGTTAAATCCGCTCTTAGCATTCCAAAGTTTGCCCTATATTCTATCCAGAAATGACAAAAAAATATATGGAATACCTTTATTAAATATCTTATGTTAATTAAAGTTACTATAAGTATATATTATTAATATACCAGAATAAACAATGTTATAAAATAATAGATATAAGCACATAATGCATCTATATGATGAATATTAATATTTTGCCCTAGCTACTGATGTTGTCAAACAATATAGAAGAGTAAAAAGACTATTCAATATTATTAAATAATTCAACCTGATTTCAGAAGTTTTAGGTTAATATTACTAAAAATAGCCCATAAATAATAGAAGTAACTTTATGATGAACTTGTAGAACATGCTTTAGCTACTCTTTTAATCTAATCTAAATCTAATTAATAAACTTCCACATTTTTTAGTTTAATTATTATAGAAACTGATTAAGATTTATTGTTTAGTGAAAGGACCAGAGGAGCCCATTAGTCTCTGGTTACAAAAATATATTTTCAATGAACCACCAGAGAAATAAAGCAGCTATCAATATAATAGCCTCAAAGCCCTCTTATTGACAATGGCTAAGCCATCTTTGTGGGTACATAAGAGTGGCTGCAACGCAAGACAAGCTTTTCAATTGCTAAACTAAAGATGATAAGGTAAAGATCTGGGTGGGGAATGTTTTTATTGGATAAGACTAGTGATAAGGAAGAATATAGGACAGTATCTTTAAAGACGAGAGCAATGGCCTATATATAGAAACTTAGAATTGAAAATTGGCAGTGCTATTCATGTAATACTGCAACTCATGAGCATTGTCATAATTCATGACATAATTTCTGATGTAAGCCATAAGAACAAAAATGAGGTTTCAAAATCAAAGTTAAGTGAGTTAGATGCTCTTTTATAATCTTAAACAAAGCTTGAACCTACTCTGGCTAATGACCAAGCATGCCCAGGTTAAAAAATATAGTCAGCTATTGGTTTATCTAATGTTATATCAATGGCGTTTAATATGATAAAGCATTTCATTAATCTAGTTGATTTCTACATTTAGTCACAGGGCTTTTAATAGTCACGTGAATATAATACCAATTCTGATTATTTAAGCTATATATTTAGAGTTATAGAATGGACTTACTTATGATACTGTGATGCCATCAATTGTAGTATATTTTAAAATTGGCTTAGTACTGAGACTAAATAACCTTTAAATAAAACTCTTAATTTCCTTATCAGCCTTGGAAAAACTTCTATGTTGTTCTACTCGTATTGTAATTGATTATTAACTTTTCTTTCCAATTACTATCACTTTTAGTGATACAGTTTGATTAAACAATACAATTTGAAAATCAATACCAGGTGAGATGAGTATGAGTAATAAAGCAAAGAGTTGGGCAAACGTGTTAAAGGGCAGCAGACATGGACCTGCACCACCCAAAGGTACCAAGCGCACAGGTACACACAAAAATGTCAGAAAAAAACAAAAAAACCCAAGGTGGCACCCCCACGGGCTTTGTGAATTTTTTAGTAAAATACTGCAATTACATGGAAGTATCCCATTTGCAACCAATGTCAGCAGTGGAACATGAAATATGAGTTTTCCTGGGCGTTAAACACTGATAATGTGGGAAAAGTTTGGCGAAGCCCAACTTAAATATTTCTCTGCACATGGTGTACCTAAATAACCCATACTATCCACAAAGGTTGGATAGACCTTGTGCCCAAAACCGCGGAAAAAGCGAATGAAGCAGTGAAGGTTAGAGTGGTTCTTAACCTTCCTGACAGACAGAATTTGGTATTGACTAAATGCACACATTGGACAGAAATAAAAGATATTTTCATAATCTTTGATTACCTTCTGACTACATTGGCGCGCACAGTAGTTGAAAGAAATATCCAAGAAGATATGGAATCCTATGGAGAAACTAGATAATTTAATATGAAAAGATTCCAGCTTTGCTGACCCTTAGCACTGGAAAGGCAATTACAATTTTTTCCTTGAACCAGGAGGCAGTGGAGGATATCATAAAAAACCCCACATCGCATCCCTCACTGTTGATGGGAAAAAATCCCAACTGTTCTGCGCAACAGTGAGGAGCGCACCCCCATTTGCAACCACTGCCAGGCAGTGGGCACAAGATGCACGCTTGCCACATAAAAGAAGGCCTGAGAGAAATAGAATTCTGTGAAGAGGAAATGGGCGAAGATGACTCAGAATATGCCAAAATCATGGATACAACACAAGCATTCAATTGGGGAGAACACGGGCAATATAAACTAATTGACCCAATTTCCCCAAAAGAACAAAAAATGTCCAAACAAGCTTGCAAGCTGGCTGTGGCCAAGGCAAAGGTCTTGGCGGAATCATCCATATCACTGGAACAAATCCAGGAAGACATGGATGAATTTTAATCAATGGATCAATCAAACCTCGCAGAAAACCAAACACCCAATATGAACAAATTGAAATTATTGGAACCTGATTTGGAAATAAATGCAGCAAAACTGGGGTTCAGCGCACCCCCCAAAATTGCAGAACATAACCCAATCAGGAAGGAAAATCAACAATGGAATGCACAAGAAAATAATGCGGCCAATAAGAGCACACAAGTGCACCGCAATGATAAATTGAAACCAAGCAAAGCCAATAGAGGAGCAAAAAAAGTGGCAATGAAAGGGGCAGAATACACCCCAACTCCTACTCATGGTTATGCTCTCCGCAGAAGAGGTGCATTGGAGAGCAATGTGAGCGAGGGAGTGAGGCAGGGGGGCCCTGCTAACTGCTCCTGAGGCGCATCAGGCGTCTCAGTAGAGATAGGGATGCTGAACATAGTGGGACTCAAGGCCTTAACGTCCTGGGCCAAGAAGTTGAGTCTCCTGAAAACCCACCTGTGGACATCCTGGTGGTACAGGAAACCCACTGTCCACAGGGAGAGGAGGAGGCATTGGAAAACATGCTCCTCCCAACAATTTCATTTTGGTCACAACACTGTGGGGTGATAGTATGTGCAAACCAAAACTCAAAATTTTTAACAAAAATTTGTTCCTGAACAGCCGCATACTCGCCATAAAATTCTCATGGCACACTGAAGTGCACACAATAGCCAGTGTGTACGCCTCAAATGGTGCACATGACCCAAGAGAATTTAAACGTCTCTAACACAAGTAAATCTACCAGCAAGCACTTTTATCATGGGAGACATGAACTGATGGATTAACCCAGTTAATGACTGATGGCCATACACTACAGAGGTACCACAAGGGCAAGTGGAACTCTGCATACTAAAGGCCACCCTGGGACTATATGATCCGCTACCAAAAAGGCTACCCCTACTAAAAAACATGAAACGCCCACATGTACACAAAGGTGCACTTATCTCTATGTCATGGATAGACCTGATACTCGCACCAGTAATTTTCTGGCACCAAATTCAAAAATTTAAAACTACAAAAATCAAATTTTCTGACCATCATCTAGTTCAGTGACCTACAAACTGGCGGAACCAAGTACCTAAGCACCCAGATGGTGCAGAATATGCCCAGAAAGTTCAGATGACTCAGAATTTCAATCCTGGATGGAGGAAGTATCCTTAACCCAGGATTTCCAAACACCTTTCTGCTCAGACCCATTAACCACCTGGGAAAATTTCAAAAAAATCAACAACACAACAAATCAAACATACAACATCTAGAAGACTCAGGGCAGCTTCAGACATTATCAAGAACACCTTGACAGAAATCAACCACCTAGAAAACAACGTCCCATTCACAGGGTGCAGCCCTGGATAAGTCGCAGATAGGTGGAGGTTTCTGTTTGGCTAAACACCCTGATCCGCAAACACCAACATTAAGTTGGAGTCCAATACAGAGCAAAAAAACATAAAAGACAGAGAAACTTGCTTGAGTTACTTTTTCCGCCAATTCCACGCCCAGAAAATATGATAGCTTGCACACAGGTCTGATGACCGGACAAATCCATAGCAGAAACACTTGAAGAAGTCATGACCAAAGTGCACAGGTTTTATGCAAAC
This sequence comes from Massospora cicadina, assembly GCA_022478985.1. Lineage (NCBI taxonomy): Eukaryota > Fungi > Entomophthoromycota > Entomophthoromycetes > Entomophthorales > Entomophthoraceae > Massospora > Massospora cicadina. The sequence goes on from JAKSZP010011928.1 coordinate 167,496, forward strand.
TTGTACAAATCTGAACCAGTTGAACCAGAAAAATTGAAAAATTCCTCAAAAGCGCACATATTAACCCAGTGGCCAAAGTAAAATTAATTAACCTAATATTGCGCCAGGAACTATTGGAAGTAGTACGCGGTGCACCAAGAGGGAAATGCCCTGAACCTGATGGAATTTCATTTAAATTTTACATGAGATATTTTACTAACATATCTAATATTCTTCTAGCCTCCATGAGCAAGTGTAATATAAAACATGCCTCCTACCTGGAGGCAAAGAGTCCTACACTGTCACCTTATTCTAAAAGGAGACAGACTAAACCTCTCCAACTGGCGCCCAAACTCCATAACCAACACAGACACAAAAATATTCACAAAAAATATGCCCAAAAGACTAGGAGAAATTGCAACTGACGCGATATCCCCATCACAATTGGATTTGTTCCAAAAAGATCCATATGGGACAACATCCACACAGTTTCAAATGTCTGCAGGTCCAAAACCTCTGGAGCGCTTGTCTTCTTGGACCAACAGAAGGCATACGACAGGGTGAACTGGACCTATCTTATGGCCTGCCTTCAAAAATTCAAACTCCAAAATAGAATCATAAACTGGGTAATTATGTTTACAGATTCAGCCACCATGGCTGTGCGTGAAGCAGGCTTCTTAACTAACCCAGTTATCCCACAAAGAGGACATAAACAAGGAGACCCCTTAAGCCCTCTACTTTACAATTTTAGATTGGATCCTCTAATTTGGAATATAAACACACTTCTCATAGAAATCAATTTCAAGGGCCAACCACCAGTCAAAATGATGGCCTTCGCTGATGACTGTGTGGTGGGAATATCCAACAATCAGGATGCTTGCATAATTGAGAAGATAATACAAGATTACTCACTCATAAGCAATGAATCACTCAACGCTGAGAAAAAGGAAATCATACTCCTGGGAAAATATCAGACCCATTGGACGCCATCTACCCAGGGCCAACAAATAACACAACATCAAGGCTCCTCACCAGACATAGGAGGCGAAAACCAGCAATGACCCCACTGAAACTTCCCTTCATCACCAAGCCAACAGCTGGACCTGTTCGTCACTTGGGGGTATGGCTAGAAGCAGGAGGTTACGCCAACTCCATAATGGAAAATCAACTCCTAGACAAAATAACAAAACGCATTGCATCCTTACATGGACACCAAACAGGTCTAACAGGGTGGGTCACAGTAGCCAACTCTATGATTCTATCATCCATATGGTTCACGCCCATGCAATTGCTTTCTCACCATCTTTCTTCAATACAATCCAATCCCTATTGCAAGGATGGCTCTGGTCCAACCACAACCCCCCTGTACGCCTCAAAACCCTATTTGGCTCTAGAAGGAATGGAGATATGGGGCTTACTAATTATGTAGAGCAAGCGACCCATATACTAGGATCCCGGATAGCTCAGGTGACTAGTCCAGATCTTCCAGATACACAATGGGCCAGAAAAGCAAGATATAACTTCACACGAGCACTCCAATTAAGAAACCCAGATCACCCAAACACGTTAATCAAGTATCTGGCATCCCATCCTACAGCTGCAGGACCACACGGCACTCCTGCACATTTCAAACGAATACTCCTAGCCATTAGAAGAGCGACGTGGCGGATCCACATAAGCAGCCAAACCAGTCACCGAGGACGCCCAAGGCTAACTCACAGACAGGAAATCAATGACCAAATAGTCACAGACAGTATAATATGCAGAAATCCGAGCAACATAGCCAGAATAGTTTACCTGGACCATATGGATATACCATACAGCCTGGAGACTCAAAGAAGAGTATGGTGATATACACATCCTCCTCTACTCCAACCCAGGATAAGAGCACATGTATGGAGGTGCATGAGTAGAGTATACCGCACAGCAGAACGGTCAAATGCCACTCACACCTCATGTACAATATGTGGTCAGTATGGAAGCTTAGCCCATCGTTTAGGACAATGCCCAACATCAGTGGCTGTATGGAAAGAGGCCATGCGCCTATTCCGCCAAGAAAGTGGACAACCATTCAGCCTAGCAAGGAACATGTTCTCTATAAACATGGACTCTCCTATCCACCCATCCCTCAGGGCGTTAATAGTAGCAATAGCACTATGGACGATCCATACAATAGTATTGGAATCGTTTACAGGAGCAGCGCCTACAATCCAAGAATACATCAATCATTTCCACTGCCATATATTGGAACATTTCCGAGCATGGCTGTTTGGACACATGACCCCCTGTAACAGAAGGACAATCAACACATGGTTCCCCATATGGTTCCTAAAGGTTGATCCTTTCCTTCACACATGCTGCATCCAAGGATAAGCCATCATAACCCCCTTCCTTACCGTCCTAAACTTGGTGTCCTGGAGACAACAAGAGAGGCCTTGAACCCTCTGGGATGTCTTTTAATTATCAAATTTCATTAGTTTATCCCCATTATATTGGAAGTGCTTTTCCCCTGGTTGACCTTCCCCGAATAAATATATAATTAAATTATTAAATTAACTATTTTATTAGTTTTTGGTTTACCATGGCCATGGATACTCCTCAATGAGGTATCCAACAATATAGTTTATATTATTTTTAAAATAAAAAAGGTGTGTTGACTCCGCCTTTAATAGAGTTTGAAACACTCTTGTTTTGGGCTCACTTAATTTAGTAAAAAAACATCAGCTAGTAGTGAACTACTTATTAAAGTTTAGCCAAGTCATCACCTTTAAGTTTAACTTGACGATTTTTGCAACATTATGTATCCTGAATCTTTGCCACCAAGGTGTGAGCACAGTCTGCTGCAGCTTGTTACATTTGTTGTTGATATATATCCCTTGTTGGTATAGTCTTAAACCCGCCTCACTTCTTAGGGTATGGAGAATGTCAGACACTCACATGACATTAAGAGACCAACTGATCTACTATAGCTGTGTAAAAAATTCCATGTAGGTCTCTTGAGCGTGAACTGGGTATGTGGCCATTTTTTATGGTCACTATGTTCCTTGTCAAATTCTTTTCATTGTATTATTCAGTATATGTCTTGGTAGGGTATATAGCCACTACTAAATTATTCTTAACCTTCCTGCACCCACTTAGTTATTCAAGACCCACTGTGAATCTGATTCAACTAATTAGATATAACCAAAGAAACGTTGTTCAACTAAACATGTTTTAGTTTAACTTTACAGAAGCTTTTGTTTAAACTCTTTTAATATAGTCTTTTCCACCTCCTTATAACGCTGATTTAATTCAATGACTTTCAACCAGTGCGGCTGACTCTGCATTTATATTCCTCAAATCACAGTTAGAGTTTTGTATGTCAATTTAAGAGTTGGAACATCATATGGAAGCACTTCAAATGCCTGACTTCCTTCCAAGCATTTCATAGTTCTTTGCATATTATCAGGTAAGATGACCAATACATTATTATCTGTTTTTTCTGCAGTTGGGCCCAGCCCCTACCTCTGTCTGACGTTGGTAAGGCTTCATTTCTCCATTAAAACCTTGAAGTAAATAGAATAAACGCATTATAATCACTGGCTCCACCTGCCAACTTCAATCATGTGATTGGTGCTTTCCTTGGTGATTTTTCGCCCCGCCAATGGTGAGACTTCTAGTTGATCCAACTTATTTTTCATCTGTGAGTGTCCCTATATAAATCAACCCAAAAACAGCACCTAGGTTTTATTAAATGGTGGTTTTTTATTCTGTTTCTCCTTAAATCTTGGTAATATTGGTGGTTCAATAAGATTCTAGCTTTGGATCTCGGCTGAAACAAACATCTGATAAAGCTTCCAAGCTGGAGTAACCTCTCCTGGAATAAAGCAAATCTTCATTGGAAGGGGAATCTTGCCATTTTGAATATATAAATGATGTGCAGCTTTTAATCAGATTGAAAAATACCTTTTTAAAAATTATTTGAGGTGGGTCGACCTTGGGACAAATATACCACACTGAGAATGTTTTCTAGCCAGTACAGGTTTCAAACTCAAAACCTGCACTAGGGGTGGAAGAAGTTTTACCCGCTCATCTAACCACCATTACTGAAAATACCTTTTTAGAACACAAAGCAGCATCAACTAATGTAAAAATATTATTTTGACAATCTATTTATCTGTTCATATAGTTCTAGCCCCAAATTGATCTCATTCTATAAATTACTCTAGAAGACCCTTGTTTGACCAGTACTATGATTTACCTCATCTAAGCAGCTGAAAAAGAACAGTCTTTACAAGAAGATTTAGTTGCGCTATTACAGAAAGATGATTTAGCTAGGGACCACCTAATGATAAAAAAGATAGATAATTTAGCTAGGGACCACCTAGTGCTAAAAAAATAGATAATTTAAATATGTTCCCTATGTGGTATGAGTGGAAAATAACACACTTTTTTCTATGCTTCATGTAATTTCCAGGTATAATTATTATGATTTAGATGGATCTTACTAGCAATCTACTGATACTTTCTGTTTAAATTTTATCTTAGTTAAATTGTTCTTTCTGCTACTCTCTCTTGCCCTAATGATAAATTAAGTACTAGTATTGGTATACACAGTTGTTTTCAAGAATAAGATTGATTAAGTTTTATATGGTTACTTTGATTTACATTTCTTTTCAGGTGATATGGGCAAATCTGGAGCTTCAAAGATTATTCAAAAGTTGCAAATATAAGATTTGATTGATGTTCAAGTGGTAAGTTTAAACTGTCTGACTACTCCTGGCATTAAAGAAACCGTTTTACTCAACTATCTTGTGAGCAGTGTTGTGGCGCAAATTAACACTAAAACTAATCTGAATGACAGTATTCTGACTATTGCTTTTAAAAAAGGTGAATATATATTTTAAAATTATTCGAAGACACTCCAAATGACTTGCCACGCTAGCCTCATGTTTTAATGCATATTATCACCCCTATTCTCAGGACCACTTTGTATGCTCCTTTGTCTCTCTATTTGGAGAGGGTAAAGTCGATTTTTGGTGTGGCTACTACAAATGGCTTTATAAGATAATTATTGGCTAAACTGTAATCTTAGGCTTAAAGACTTGGTTCAAATTTTTCACCCAGTATACCCCTTTACGCTGAGAAAATTGGCAGCGCTGGATTTTTAGATTACAGAACAAATAGCCAAAGGTTTCATTATTCAGCGCACCTTCCAATTTGTTCACCACTTAATTTTTCTGGATAAAACAAACAGACGCTTTACGCCCCTGTGTGGACTGTGGTAAATAACAAATGACACCATACCCAATCTGTTTCCTATCCTATGGAAGCAAAACTTCCAGATATATCAAAAAAGCCAAAGTCTTCACAAAACTTGGCTTGTTATCTGCCTTAAACCAAAATCATATAAAAAAATGACAAAAGTGGGTAACTTCTTTTCACACTAGAAAGGGTATCATTTAGTTTTTAAATTATAAAATTGGCCTCAAAATGCTCTTGGTACCTTCCAACGTCATACTTTTGCAGAATTAGGAGATTGGTTAGGGGTATGTTCTGGGTCCTACTTGGAAATAACCTAGTTTTCTCTTAAGACCATAAGTACCATAAGATGCACTGCAACAAGTTATAAGGCACAGAGAGCAGCACACTTGACACTGAAAATGATAAAGAACGAATATATCAAGTTCAAGTTTACATCTCTAGGCAACATCATGTTTGACAAGGGCCTTATGATCAATCCAGATAAAGAGAATGACATTTGCGATTGGCCCACGCCAACATTAGTAAAGGAAATAAATACTTTTCTATAAAAACATGTGCCTTTATAGGCTAGTTCAAAATAAACCTGACAGAGATTGCCGCGCCCTGTATAAGACCAGTGGTGCAAGTTCCCTTCCATGGTCTTCTGTAATGGAGGATGTTTTCCAGGACGTTAAATTTACCTTGCTCTTCTTACATACTTCAATACGTTGACCCAGACAAATCATTCTTAGTAACTAATGAAGCTTCCAATTTTTGTATTGCTGCATCTATGATAAAGGTGGGTGCAGATGGAATTGAACATCTAGTGTAATAAAAATACAAGAGTTCCTTACTGATTTAATTACGCTGTGTATGATAAAAAGCTATTAGAAATAGTGGAAGCTCAAAGTACTGGAGCCGCAATTTACATAGTTTATTACTGCCATCCAAAGTCTTTATTGACCATTAAGATTTGTGTACTACTGCAAATTGAATGTCCTTACCCCATTACTAACCTGCTGTCATGAGACCTTTGGTCTTTTTGCGCTCTATTATGAGTTCATGAAGTACAAGAAGGATGGTTTAGCAGATGCTTCTATGTAACAACCCGGCCATAGACCCTGATCCAAAGAAAGTAAGGCTCCATAATAAAAAACCTCCGTTTTTAAAGTTTATTATGCTCAACTAGTCTATCTCTATCACATATGATCATGTTAACTTCCCTGAAGAATCCAGAGGAATTTGGTATTTTTGAATGGTCCATCTTGTCCTAGACTTATCCTCTGAATACAAGATTCTTTTTAAGTGAAAGTTTACCAGTATGAAATTATGAGGGGTTATCATTTGAAGGTCGATCTTGTATTGTTCCAGGGACATTTATGTGTTCCTTTTGGACCTCTTCGACTGGAGATCATTAGAAAACACCATGATAGTACCTGTTATGGGGAAATCAGGTTACGCTAAACCTTTGAGCTTATCTGACTTACATATATCTGGTGTAAGAGAAAACAACTCAATGACAGCCACAGTATCAGACAAAACTACCAAGTAGTCTCAGATGGCAATAAATAGCAAAATGATGCAGCTCACATTATTTAAATTTTTCATTTGAGTTTTCATTTAAATAAACTAGAACGGAGCCCCAAGCAATATTCTGAAACCAAAGGCATATAGTTAAAGTAAAAGAAAGAAAACATCAGATGCAAACTTTTATTAAACTTTGTTTATCTTATATATCAGGGATTAATTATAAGAACTTAATTCTTATAAATCAATTTTAACATTTGAAAGGGTTAAAAGCTAAAGTTGAAGCGCACAGTTATTCAAAAAAGCACAAGCCATGGATAGTTTTAGTAACAAAAATCCGTCAAAACAATATTTGTGACTTTTGGTACATATTGATTCTTTCTATTACCCATCCTATTCGACTATCTCCATGCTATAACATTTTGTTTTCAAGCCTAAAATTTTAAAATTATAAGTGAAACTATCATCCTACGTCTGAAGGTGTTCTTTTGTGCTAGAGTGATAATACAAACATCTGAAATGTTGGGAAGGCTTTGGGCGTTTTCATAGCAGATGATGTAGAAGAGGTACAAAAGAGATGGCTTTACAACATTTAAGGTTATATGACAAAGCATCTGATTGGTTTCAGCTTAACAACTCTTTTGGATTATCCAAATGTTCAAAAATGGGATCAAGGCTGTAAACTAGCGGAGAGGTTGATGTTGAAAAAATGGGGTGAAATAGACTAATTTATTATAAAGAGATTTTTGGTATATATAGGGCGATTAGGTACACAATGCTGAGAGGAACTCCATTGCCTCATATAATCAGGATCTTTCACATCCTTCTAGATAAACCGCTAAGACAATTCCTTAATTGTTATGCATTGTTCTCATGACTGCAATTGTGGTTTTCATGCCTTTTGTGTTTTATGATATTGGATGTGCAAAAAATGAAGGCATCTCATTTGGTTCTCGTGTGCATGTTGATTCATGATGTGAATTCTCATTGGTGCCTTCAAGGACATGTTTCAGATATAAGGGCTTGAGAATTGACTCATTGGGTCTCAATTTGGGAGAAGGGATCTCAACTCAAACATATCAACTCCTGACAACACCCTTTTAAGATCCTGTCAGAGGGGAGTATAGGCCCATATAAATTGGGCATGTACTCAGTCTACCACTGTCCTCTGATTTATGTAAGCAATGGAGGACTCAGAGTTCACCTTACTGAATGATTTAAAGGTTCTGACTAAAAACCATCAAGCTTATTCTGATAACCGACTGGTCAATGGTAACAAAAGAGAACTAGTTAACTAATTAAAAAACTGGTAAGGAGGGTTGACTGACATTAAATCAGGATGTCCCCACTTATGCGGTTGTGACATTTCCCTGAGTGGCTAGGGCTTGAAGCTGAATATATAATTGGCTAAGTTTTTTATGTCAGATTAGAGTTATTAGACATGTAGGTATCAAATAGGGCTGAACACTACTAGGTAAATGGGGATCATGCCCATATAAAGCTTCAAAGAGATATATTTCATGATTTGATGGTAGCTTATTTAGTAAGCAAGCAAGGTGCTGGGTAAATAATGGTTCCAGCAAGTAAATTAGTGGCAGTCATCTTCCGCAGGGTAGAGATGATGGTCCATTATCATGTTTTACTGCTCCATTAATCAAAGGGTTATCAGGAATCTAATTTATAGTTAGTTCTAAAAAGTGAAGTCAGTTCTTGGACTACCTGCGAAGTATAATTTAGTGTATTGTTCTAAAGTAAACTTTGTGGACATCCATGCTGAGTAAAAATAAAATAAATAACGAATAGAATTATGACTTTTGCGTTGACAGCAGGGACATTAATCAATTTAACTCATTCAGTCAAATGGTCCCCAGCTAATAGAATATATTTATGCCCGTGTAACTAATGGGTAGAGGTCTCACTACATCAATGCTGACGATATAAAAGAATCTTGATGGAGCCATGAATAAGTGTTGATCCTGAGGACTAGCCTAAACTTGGGATCAAAAAGTTAAACAAGCCTCTAGAAATTCCTGGATGATCTCATCCATCTGATCCCAATAGCATTGTTTCTTATTCATTAATGGGTCTATATACTTCCCTGTGTCCCACAGTTGTGTGTCCTTCAATATTAATTTCGGTTTGAGAAGAAGTGTGGATATAAGGGTGCCATTTTTTGTGAATTTCTTATACTGCATTCCATCTTTGATTTGAGTGTCTTGAGTCATCTTTCAAAGTTTGGCTTGGGTATCAGGAGTTTTCAACTCCATTTCGCTTAGGCCGCCCAATTAGATTGTACAATCAGTTTTTTATGGTTCAGGGCGGCCAGTACAGGCATCCTTGAGAGACCTTTGGCATTCTAATAAATCAATCCTGTGTGATGACCAATAATAAGGATTGTAGTTCTGCAGCCTTAGGGCCTTTATTGATAACTGGCAACCTGAGTCCTTCATCCGCTGCAGCCATCAAAGTGAGGAATGGTCAATGATGACAGTAAAGTGGGTTCCATCTAGGTAGGTCCAGATATGTTTGATTGCCAATACCACAGCTAGGCACTTAAGCTAAGTAATGTTATAATTTTCTTCACTCTTGCTTAGGTTCTTTCTTAAGTAAGCCACTGAGAGATCAAACTGATCCTATTATGCTGTTCTAGGATGGACCCTAATAGTAACATTACTAGCATCAGTGAATAGCAAAAAGGGTCAGTCAAAATGTGGATGAAGTAAAATAGGTCAATTACAAAGAGCAGTTTGCAATGCATTAAACGCCTGTTCCAGTTTAAGCCATCACTAAAAAGGTACATTATTTTGTAGAAGGTAGCCCATGGTTTGAGTAAGTCAGCAAATTGAGGGATGAACTGACAATACTAACCCACCGTTTCAAGAAATACTTGAATATTCCTGAGCTTTTAGGACGTGACAATTTTTTTATAGCATAACTTTATCTGGATGGACCAAAGACCATGTTTTGAGACATTGGGTATGAGGAATTCAAATCAAGTTGTAATAGAAAAAAAACATTAAAGGCTGAGATTTTTTAAGGCCTTTATAAGACAAATAAAGTATTCCCAGAGATGTTCCACATAGCTTTTGAAGATTTGCGATAAGAAAGTGATATCATTGAGGTAATTGATGAATAAGGATATCCACATGTCCCCTAGTATCCCATCCATGGAGCATTGTCAGGTGGTAGGCGCATTGCAAAGCCCTTGGGCATCCTCATTGGCTTTAATAATCCCTCATTGGCTATGAGCGCGCATTTGGACTGATCTTCAGGGGCAAGTTCTATTTGCTAATAGCTTCTAGCAAGATCCGAAGCAGAAAGATATAGTGATCCAGCAAGTAAGTGGAGAGAGTCGTCAATCTGGGGCAAGGGGTAACTGTCATTCTTGGGAAGAGTAGTTAAATCTTTGATAGTCCATCACTATCTGATGACTACTTTCCTTCTTCCAAACTAACAGGAGAGGGAAGGACAAAGAACTACGCAAAGGCACCAATAGCCTAGCTTAATGTAGTTGCTTGAGCTTAAAAGTCACCTGAGTCCCAGCAGCTTTGCTTTTTAGTAGGGTGGGACCGAATGGGTTGAGCGTCCCCAGTCTCAACATGATGTAAACCACATTCGATTTCTTAAAATCATAGGTAGATGCTAAGAAGAAGTCTAAATATACTTACAGAAATTTCTAAACTTGGCTTTCTTGTTCACTAGTGAGCTCTTGCCCAATAGAGTTCTTTACTAGAGCTACTGATGAGGATAATTATAAACCAAAATCCATTACACTTCCAAAGCTAAAACACATTGATGGCCTCTAAAAAAGGAGACAAACATAAACGGCTGGAGTATCATGCACCACTATCCTAGGTTTGTCAGTGAGGTTTGCCATCAACACTGATATGGATCTAGAATAGGCAGGATCTAAAATTCCTGGACAGGTCAGGACTTCATTGACGGATGGGTTATACATGCTATGTACCTCTAACAATTGTCTGAAGGGAATATTGATATGGACACGGGTATACACAATGCCCTGGGCTTTGGAGGTTTGGTAGTCTCTTAGGCAAATAGTAGAAATGCCCTCTTAGCCATCTACTGCAGGATGGGTATCCATACTTGAAAACCATCAATATGAATTCAAGATGGTCAATCTGGATTTTTCATTCCAACTGGCAAGCACAATCCCTGACTTCCGTCTTAATGTTACGTGAAGTTTCAAAAGCCAATGGGACTTAGTGTCCTAATAAGGATAAAATTACTCATCATAGTGCGTGACGGCGTAATAGTCCCTGAGGGACTGAGTCCCAAGGAGAAGGTCATAACTCAGGATGTCTAATGAAATGACTGGAGTATTCACCAAATGCATGCTCAAGGAAATAGGTAGCTAGGGATAGGCCCCAATGGACCAAATGCATTGTGGCCCAGATGTGCCATATTCAAGTAATGTGGTAAGTTGGGAGAAATTTTGATGCACTTTAATTTTTTTAGATGAAGTGACATTCATGGGTAATTACAGTTGACAATGGCGTGGACAACATTTGATGAGTTTGAATGGTGATGCGTGTATCTAAGATACTGAACTGAGGGGGTAGAGCGAGGAACATAGGAGATTCAAAAGAAGAAGAGTAAGCAGTGCAGGCTTCTTTAAAATCAATGGGTACAGAATCATCCTCTTTTGGTATGACAACACTAGACTCATTAGTGTTTTCTAAACATTTTAAAGCGGTACAGGATGTCATCATGAAGTACCTCGTCCTTCATGCTGACTGCCCTTTTCCTGCCTCCTCAGCGAATCTCTTCCAACTAGTCTTGGCGCTATGATAGAATCCATTGCATTAAGAGCATCATGGTCTGAGATATTTCTTGCTTCCAATGACGTGGAGTCATGGATGTGTGGAGAAGATGGATGAGGAGGACTTGGGATGCATATAGATGCAGGTTTTGAATAAAATATTTGCTTAATTTCCTGGGTACAGGTATGGATTTTCTTCTGGCCAATCATTTGCATTTGGACCCCAGGATAAAATCCTAAAGTGGAGAAGACCTCATATATGGTATCTTCAATATAATACAATTAGTGGTTGCCAAGGGTTGTGCATGGGTACATAATCAGCTGGCAAACTCCACAGGAATTTCTTCCTTGTTAAAACTAATGCCCATGAACGCCTGCTTATGATTAGTAAGGGTTTCGTTTGTTTCAAACTACTAGATTAGGGCTGTAAGGACTTGTCCCCAGGTGTGGCACTACTTTAAATAAGAGACCTAATTTCTTTAGTGGTACTATTCAGGAAGGGGTGAATTTGTTCCCCCTTCTGACAGTCACTTTCCTCTTCCATCGAGATTTTATAGATTACATGCATGAAACTTCAAATTCCTGTACTGAGGTAAATTTCTCCATGAAAATAGGCTAAAAATAAGTCATAAGAGTTTTGGAAAAAGTATTGATGGTAGGATCTGGTGCAGGCTAAAAAATCTCAGTTTATGCATAGTTATAAGGGTCCTGATAATCTAATAATCTTCTTAATCTTCCTGATTATCCTGGATCTCATCCCAATTTTGGTTGGGAGAGGTAATCGAGGCTTTATGGGCAACTTTCTCCACCAGAGCTTATTCTGACATGTTGGAGGAGAGGCTTACTCTCAAAGTTGATCAAGTGGGTTTTGCATCAAATTCAGATTGTTTGAGTTGGGTGATGTGGTTGTCGTGAGTCTATAGATCACTAGAATTATCCTGCTTGTCTGACATGGCAGTAATTGATAAACTGGAATTTAGTGGGACCCTTCTTAAGTGGAGCTTGAATCCCTGATCTACGGTCTTCTTTGATTTTCCAGGGCTGCAAGTATAGTCAAGATGTCTAGTTTCCTGTAGTCGTTAGGATTGTCATGAGATGGTACCAGGAAACTTGATGGACCTTGGGATCCGTGGGAACTTTTGAGTCCTTCAAACCCTCTAGGCACTTCAGTCCTAAAGTTCTAAGGGCGTTACTATTGGAGGTTAATTTCTGAAATTGGTGCTATAGAACCTGGATGAGGTCTTGAATATAATTGCAGTGTTATCTCTAGGAGGACTTGAGAAGTAGTACATTTTGATGAAGCTGGTCCTCATGGTAACCCAAGATTCCATTACCTAGCATAGCAATTTTGTTTTAAGATTTATAATCAAAGATTATCTATAATGGCTTACCAGTTGTTGTAGACAAATGAGGAGGCAGCATTGTATAAATTTGATAGTATTTGATTGCAAGGTTTTAGTGAGCCTTATTTGTTGAGTTACTTCATGATGATGTAGGCCAACTATCTGTAGGATGTGTAAAATAGCTGGATAAGCAAAGCTTCAAAGATAACTTTTGGTTCCCAGGGCCAGTTCTCCCAAGGGCAGACGAGCTAAGGTATATAAATCTTGCTTTGTGGAAGGCATGTGTGAGGCTTAGAAAAATGGAATAACTTTCCAGAGAGTATATGCCATTCATTAACTGATAATTAATTTCACTGTTTTTTTTTATGCTGGAGTTGATGCTGAGTTTATTAAATGGATGGTAGGGTTAATTAATAAAATTGCCCAAAATTTCTAAGCTTTCAGGCTGCAGAGGAGTTACTTTGTATTAAAAAATGTTGATTCATTGAGTTATGCTTCTTGACTGGTCTGCATATTGGCTTTATTAGTTGCATTGTTCTTCAATTTTCGTGATAAATGTTTTACTGTAAAGCTTGGAGGGCTTTGTACCAAAGAACCACTTATGTTGGCTTACCAGTTCTCTGCATGTAAGTCAACGTCAAATGGGGCTTAAAGCTGAAATCTAGAAGAGTGGGTAATGAAGAAAGTAAGATGGTGTAATAAGACTACTTTATTGAGTTATAAAGGTTTAATATTTATAGGTTAAGTGGGAATGTAATGCAGAAAAGACCTCAATGTTTATAAGTATCAGGATCTTTCAAGTCCTTCCAGATTGAATTCCTAATTAACTCTCTCAATGTTCTCTTGTGGAAATGTCCTTGCGACTGAATTTGATAGATTCACCCCTTTTGTGGTTTGGGAAGCTGAGGGGCTAATACAGAAGGTGTCCATCTATTCAAATGCGCGTGATTATTATTGATTAACATTCCCAGTAACGCCATTAGTGGTAGGTTCTGATCAAGAGGGCTAAAAGCTATCTTTACTGATGTTTGATTTGGTACTGGTAATATCAATTGTTGATTGTTTCAAATCCTGACAGACATGATGGCAAAAGTGTGGATGATCAAGTAAACCTCACAAAATTCATCCTCAGTGGCGTTTGCTCAAAATACTTAATGTCACCTCATGGCCCTACATGGATTATAAACATTTAGATAATGTTATGCTCCAGGATCCATAACCCCTACTCCTGGAGATGGCTATTGCTAAAGCAACTTCAAAGTTTAATTATTCATCAATCTAGATTTGGTAAACACGTTCCACCAAGTGCAGGTTAGTTTGGTCAGGAATAGCTAGATCAAACTGTACATTTTATGGAAAAATCGGTTTATAGTAATGCCATTTGAACTAAAGAATGTGCCGGCAATTTTCTAGCGCCTCATAAATAAAGCTCTACGGGAACTCATGTTTACTTGCGCGGTTGCCTATGATGATGATATCCAGATTCATTATCCTACCACTGATCAAGATGCCAAAGATCTGATGTCTGTGACTGAAGCAACCACAAGTAGTTTATTTGCTAATTATCCAAATGCAAGTTCTATAAGGACGAAGTTCAGCCCTTAGTGAACCTTGCACAAAGGATGGTCATGCTTTAGCTCCCTTGAAGATATACGCCATCAGAAAGTCGCAGGCTCCTACCACCCAATAAAGATCCGCAGTTTCCTGGGATCTGTCACGCTCCTAAAAACTTTTTTGGAAAATCTCAGAAATTTTCTCACACTCATATCCTTTTATATTTTTAAACGCTCCGTTTATCTGGATACAAAAGTGCTAATATGTGTTAATGCCATTAAATGTGTTTCTACCACTGCACCCATCTTACGCCATGCTGATAAGTACAAACCTTTTAATGTGAAATGTGATTCATCTGGTATGGCGTTTGTCACCTTTTTCTTCAATAGAATGATGGCCAAGAACACCCAGTGGCATAATTTTACAGTAAATTTTGTGTAATCAAGTGCTTTTATGCTATTAATAAAGAGATGGCTGCTGTTGCCTAAATTGATGCACTGGCGTTACCTCTTATAGGGAATCATGCATACTCTAATTGTCATATAAACCATAAATTACTCATTTTCTATTGCAAGCCTCAGAAGTTGGAACACAAGCATATCCAGACACACTTTTATCTTTTAAGTTTTTGACTTTATAAGTAGGCTTGTTGATTTTCTACCAAAATTCTGTCAGATATCCTCAGCAAGAATCCCCATATGAGGCCTAACATTAATGATTACTCTTAGTTGGTCACTTTAATCCCTCCATATTAAATAGTGACACCACTACCAGCTATTGTTGCAGTAGCTTCCCAAGTTCAAGTCTCAAACCCAAACCTCATGTTACTAAACACCAAGTTTTTAAACTCCCCAATCTCACTGACAACCCCTCTGAGACTGCTAGTCGAGTTGGTTCATGCAGAACTGGCCCCAATCCATTTAGGCTTGAAGGTTTTCTACTTCATGAAGTTTTAGCATTACATTATTCAGACCCTGAGAGTCGTAACCTACTCACCAAGAATGACACTAAACAATTCCTTCTGGATAGTATTCCCAAAAAGTATAGGGTAATTTATCTTTGTGATCAAGTCTAAGTTCCCTCTTCACTGTGTTCCCAGGGCATAAGGGATTACCATGATTCGCCACCATGTCATCCTCTGGGGTAAAGGATCATTAACTTGATTATTTATGATTTGAGTGGAATAATAAAGGAAGTTTTTACTTGAGTAGGACAATGTTTAACTTGTGCCGATTTTCAAATCAAATTAACATTCTGAAATGGTCTACTCCACCCCCTGAAGAAAGCAGAAGGTCTATGGACTTCAATTATAGTTTTCTTATTTTGGGGTTAACAGTGACACTGATCTTGAAGCGGTCATGATAGTTGTGGACCAAATATAAAATGTGCCATTTTCTATACTCTTTCTAATGTTGACTATGGTAAAGACTATGGAGCAATTGTTTGTCTTGCATGTCTTCTCCATGTGTAGAAACCCACAAGAGGTTATTAGCGTTTGTAGCTCAAAACTCACTTCTAAGTTCTGGAAGGTTTTATGTGAGTTTTTGAAAATAAACCATGTAGTTTTTCAGCGTAGAATCCTTAATCAAACAAAAAATGAGAAAACAATCAGTCCCTTCAGCAATTTATTTCATTATATGCTACTATGTCAGGACATTAGGAGATGACCTTCCACTTTTCTCAGTTTTCATATAGCAATTATTTTCACTTGCCAATGGGAGTCTCCCTATATTCACAAAAATAGGGTATAATCCCATTTTTTGTTGACCTTAGGATAAAAGGTAATTTGAAAAGAAGCATAGAATTAGCTTTAAATATTTGTAAAATTACAGCTGTTCCAATAGAAACACAGAGTCTTTGAACGATTAAAAGAGGTTTTCTGATAAGAAGTGCCAAAAACCCCCACTACCAGGTGGGAGATCTTGTTATGGTGGATACCAGGAACCTTCTCCTTGAGGTTCCTCACCGCAAATTGTCATGTAAACAAGCGGGCCATTTGTCATTACAAATTATAGAACGATAGAGCCATTTATTTGGAATTACCACTCATTATAAAATTCACTCCTCTTTTTCAAGATTCCTCCTTGTCTCACTTTAAAGCAGAAGTTTACGGAATTTTGAGCCTATCATGGTGTAGGGTGCACTAGAATTTATAGTTAATATATACTCTGGTATAATGACAGGTCAGTTGCGGTCTTTTTTCTTTTATCCTTAAAGGGTATCAGCTTATGAGAATAACTGGATCTCATAATAAAACTGTAACAACTTCCAAAAACTCATTACGGAATTCTATAACATAATTTTGGTGCCCCATCACTCACCACACCCAAGATGGCAGCCATTGCAGCTATCAAGATGCCAACCTTACATAATAATTAAGTTCTGGTAAAAGCTTCAAAAGGTAGCGGACCCTGTCCTTATAGGAAGTGTAACATAAGGTCTTCTGACCCAAAAAGTAAGCTTGATAATAAACTTAATGCTTTAGAACCAAGAAGGGTACCAAACTAAGGCTATGCCTCTTACTAAGCTTGTTAAATCGGGGCATACCCTAAATGTACGTTAGATAGCAGCAGTTTATCCATGTCAAACCCACCCCACCCCACATCCAACCCCAGGATCAAACCCTTTACTATTCTTAGTCAACAGAGTATTATGTAATGATATTTCAACATCTCTAAGCCTAATCTAAGGATATTCTTTAAGTATGTGAGACAAAAACAAATTACCTTTCAAACTAACATCTCAACAAAGTACATACTTGTTAAAAAAAGTTTATTAAATGTAATGCGCATGTCTGCACTATTATGCCACAAATGAACTGTAAATCAAAATCCAGGTAGTGACCACATTATGAATAAGGTCTTCAAGACCAATCTAGAAACACGTGTGCCATGTCTGGATGTCATGACATATTCTCAAATGATTGTCCTGGCGACACTTCATGCCAACAGCGTGAGTTGGGCATAACAGAGATGAGAATGAAGCCAGCGCTTTTCCTAGCTCACTACTTGAGCTCATCTAGTTCAAAGACTTCATGAAAAGGGCCACTTGACTGTTGTTGGATTTGGGTATTACAGGTCTGTTTGCAGATTTCGTCACCATAGCACTCCATATCTGCACCATTTCACATATTGAGAATGCTATAAAAAATCCCACTATTACCACGGTCAACATATGTCAGTACCATTCAACCCCTCTTGGGACCATCACCACCTCTCTGACCCCCACAGAATTGAATGGAAAGTATTAGATTTATTTTCTAGTGTAACGCGCAGGTTTGCACCAATAATTTATGAATGAATTTGTAAGCAATATCCAGATAATTGACCACATTACAGATAAGGTCAACGAGACCCATTTTGAACACGCGCACCATGTCTGGATGTTATGACATATTTTCAAATGACTGTCCCAGTGATACTGCATACCAACAGCATAGTTTGGGCCTAGGAAAGCGCCAAGAACAAAGCCAGCGCTTGGCCTAGCTTGCTACTCAAGCTAATACTCCTAATTATTTTTAAATATAAAATAAAGTAGTTTAAAACTTTTATAGACACTAGCGATGTTTATTTTGATAATTGAGAATTTTTCTTATGCTACAAAACTAAAAACTTAGTTATCTCCCTTTCCTTAATATAACAACTGCAAACCCTTAAAATCCATTTTTCCTACCCCAACTCTTGAAGAAAACCAGACAATCCGCGAAAAACAATATCTAATTTTTATCATTCTTCAAAAGTGTTGAATATGCTGGTGTTGCTTTCCACCAGATCAATCTCTGCTCCTAAATTTCGTATTTCTTACTTCAACGCTCCATTTCACAATCTGGTTTTCCATTGATCTTGTTTCTTTTAAACTGACCTTCAATTTCTTAGTGGAATTTGAGACTTCAATAATTAGGTTAATGTGCAGATCTGGCTGCGACTGATCTGTTACAATAAATGAATCAATTCCAGGTGATATTAATTTAGATATGAAAGTTCACACTGGGCAAAAGTCAAACAGAATGACTAACAGCGGTTTTGAATGCATCAAAAAAATGATAAAAATCTTTTACTGAATAAATTGATAAATCACCAGTTTTAGTAATAAAAATGAAAGGCAAGATAAAAATTCAGAAATACCCAATAATAATGCAGCTCTTTTTAACGATTTTAAGTATTATTAAGCCATACTACTCTTTCCATAAGTATAATACCCTATAGCCTATACCTTGTAGGTTGTTGAATGTCTTAACATATAGTTTGTAACAAAAACCTATTTCCAAAAATCACTTATATATTACGTTATATATCTAAGATTACAAAAACATCACTAATTAAGTAAGACTTATGGAAGGGAAGCACCACTTTAAGTTGGTGTTAGTTAAGACCCTATCCCTTGTTCTTCTTGTTTAATTTTTGGTGTACAGAAGGTGAAAACAAATCAAAAAAGTAATAAACCTATCACAAACACCCAACCACCTATTTTACTCCCAATCAAGAAAAAAATTATCCTTCCTATTCATATTAGAATAATGACAATTCCTTGTGGCCTTAACATTCTGGGGTAGCTGCACATACAACCATGTTGGAAGCCAGGTATTTCCTTGCATGAAAATTTTAGAGCTTTATACATGTTGTAATTGGTCTGACCAACCATTTGTTCAAGCAATGCATGATTAAAATCTATAGTTCAATAATACCTAGAGATGGGCTTCAACGGTATATGGAGCCTCAGGCTTACAGGCCTTGACTTATCAAGGAATACCAAAGGTGTATTATCTTACTCTTGATTCTTGTGGCCCTACGCTGGGAATTGTAGACCTGGCGAAATAAGACCCATAGCTCCCCAATGCAACTTCTATCCCCTCCCCAAATAATATATTAGGCCTTTGGCCTTGGCAAGTTAGGTCTGCTTCCACTACATATACACTAATTCATTATATTATCCCCTGCACCAGCATAAAAAATTCAGTATAAGGAATATTTCTTTATTTATGGTATTCCTGCAGCAAACTCTTATGAAATTGGCTGATTGCTACTACAGTGATATCTGTTAAGTCTTGGTAATTCGTTAAAATGAACTAATCTGGATTTTTGGCCCATCAGTCTACTATTTTGGAGTGCTGCTTAGTAAAAATGAGAAGCATCAATAGGAACGCTAGAAGAAGGGGATATCTAAACTGAATTTTAAGAGATAGATCTTCTTCAAACGTAGCTAGAGTGGAATCTAGCTAAAGTGATAACTAAGAAGAAGGAGCTGAGCCTTAGGGAGTTCTTAATGCTGAATTGTGCTTAAATTATATTTTTATAACATAAAGCCCTTTATTCCAAAGGTTTTATTTTGTTAATGGTCTACTAAGGCATCTGTCATCATACAGAACCTTATTTATTTGATTTAATGCCTGTGCCTTCAAAATATGGCGCTTAAGCGCTGATTTTAACATTGTGGTGCTCACTAAAGGGCTTACTCTAGTTCCTTTTTTTATAATAGCAAGAATGGATCCTAATAGTTCCAAGGGAAGGGCCCTTCCCCAGGAAGTAGTACCAGTGTTAGAAGATGAAAAGTCGCTCTAGAAGCCCCACAAATTCAATCCAATGATTTTTGCCAAGTATGAGAAGCTTTAAAGGCTCACGTTAGCCAACTTTTTAATATTATCCTTGTCCACAATTGGCAAGTCAAGGAGTTAGTCAAATTTACTAGCATACATGAACGTTGCCTAGAGAGTTTGGATGCAGATATGACTGGAGATGTTCACTCTGATGCCAATTTGCATCAACTTATCAAAGCCTTAGAACTTGAGGTAAAACCCAAGGGCCTGAAGGTTAGGTCCCTCTTAAGAAAGAATATCAATATGAAAGTGGAATTTTTGGCCGTCACTCAAAATGTTGCAAATATGAAAGTTTTATTACAAGCAGAACGCCACCGTGTTGCTAGCATTTGGGACTATTTCAATAGTCCCTCAACCGTTCAGGCTGGTCTTTTAGCCATGAGAAAATGTATATGCCGTAAACTGAAAAAACTTGAGGGCGATGAGGCAGAAGGGATGCCAGAGTTGCCTATGCTTTTCAGCTCTACTCCAGGGGTTGGATTCTTAGCCCAGCTTGAAATTTTTGCTACTCCTTCCCCTGAATTCTATGATTTAAATAATGTAAACCTCCAATAACTCTGCGCAAAATCCTGCTAGTGTGCTACACCTAATCCTGGAGGCGCTCCTACTCAAGCTGCGTTAATGGCTTAACGCTAGTTCACGCCTACATCTCAGCTTTGCCATGTGGGAAAAAAGAGGGGCGGACCAGGGACTTTGGCCCTATCCACATGATCCTCCTGCTTATGTAAATATGATCAACTTGCTGAATTTTGATAAAGATTCCAATATAAATAAATTTTATCAGTCACTTCAAGATTAGCATGAACAGAGCATTGGAAAATGCTAAGTTGGTAACTATAATGAATTCACTGGTTACCAAGAGTCAGTGAGAGTGATGCCTAAGTTACAGAAGAAGGAAATTACCAACTGCAACGCCAGGACCTTCTTATCAAAGGATTTGGTGGGCCAGAACGGACGATCACCTGCAAGACTTATTCCTTAACATCTTTTTATAAAAGATGAAATAGTTAATTTTTACAGACCAGTCTTATTTTAAATATCAAACGCTGGAAGGGCTAATTTGATTGATGAATTGATGCTCAACTTTCCTTATGCCATGCCTGTGAGCCTTACCATGACTTATATTGGGTAATAATTCCAGCGTTGAACGAGGAAAACAATGTCATTCACATGGAAAATTAACTCCAGCGTTGCGCCGTTACTTTTGCAGCACCTAACAAGGGCTATTGGGAGCCCCCTGAACCACGACCTAGGGCCATTTTTCCAAAGAAAGAGTTTCATCCATCTCCGCCCTATGGGCTGCAGTTAGAAAAATTGACCGTTAGCCAGATCATTTGTAACCACTTCAGAAAATTGGGACATTATGAAATTTCTGCCATAAGCTTAGCGCAAGACCTAAAGCTCATGCAGTGCACCCTGTAGATGATCAAGAAGTGGAAAAGACAGAGCGGAGTAGAATCGGGATTTTCTACTTCTGCCTCCTCTAACAAAATTCCAAAGAAAAAGAAATCACTACAACACTCTCCTATGTGATGTATGAGTGCTTCTGCCAAGCTGCGTTTGGAAGTCTCAGGGTCAAAGAATGTTAGTGTAGTGGTGACACCCACTCCCAAAAAACTGCCGCTGAGCCAATGGATGAAGTAATGTTTAAACCTTATGCTCAAAAGGTTGAACCACATGATGATCTGAGTTCATCTGAGACCCCCAAGTTGACTGGAGTTCAAGTGGCGGTACCCATTAAGGCGTTGAAGGAGTCCAGCCTGAAGTTATGTGAGGAGTTGCAAAATCTGTTAGGTCAAGCGGAAAAGAGGATGTACTTGCAATAAAACTTTCTGATATTTATATATCTGAGTATTTACGTTGATATAACTGTAAATATGCTCAAGGTCCGAGTTATAGTAGATAGCAAAGCCCCAGTTAATATTGTATTTACTCATTTGGTGAGTATTTAGGGCTTTCTCCGGATATAGACCACCATAAAGTTTATGCCACTGCTGGCTCCCATACTACAACTTTGGAGGGAGTGTACAGCACATTATCATTGCATTTGGTACCTTAATAATCTCCGCCACTGCTATTGTATTTCCTGATCAAAATTACGATTTCTTATTTGGACTTCGTTTTTGAGAAAATATGGAGTCAAAGCCAATTTTAAAGAAAATAACTTTGATATACTAGAACAAGCCCTACAACTCTTCTATAACAAGAAGGTTTAGCCGCAACAGCCCCAAAGCAAGGGTTTGTGGACCTTATATACAAAAATGGTACTGTACTCAATGAATATCAGCGGCAACATGGCCAGACCCAAAATTTACTGGCACAGATCTTAGAATCAGAAAGCATTACCATCTATTCTAAATATACTCTAACCATTCCGCCGTTCATCAAATTAAAATGGGGACTGAAATTATCTTACCTCTTCCTTGGTTTATGTGGCGAGATCTTCACCCAATTCAATTACTCCAGGTTGGATCCAGTCATGGCACGTGGGTTTATTCTGCCAGAACATGCGAAATTCAGGTGCTCTTAGCTAACCAGTACCTCAATCCAATAAAAATCAAGTGGCACCAAGTGGTCACGTTCATTCATATTGCTCTAGTAGAATGAGTTCTAATTATCCGTGAGTTTGGTGATATAGAAGAACTTGTACTGAAGGACAGCAAACAACAAACTCTTTGAGCGCTGATCCTAAAGAGCGCCTCTCCAGATTGATAGATAACAAAAAGAACCAATTGTTAAACTTTTTGACAACTAACAGCAGTATTTTTGTGAAAAAAATGTTTACAATTTGGGGTGCGTGCATGATGTACTTCTTCAAATTGGTATTGGCAATCATATAATAATTCAACTTCGTCCTATAGGCGTTCTAAAGCAGCGGATGAGGTATTTAATGCAGAATTAATCAGCTAGTACAGCAGGAGATGCTAGTACCCTCTAAGAGTCCTTGGGCCGCCCATGTTTTGATTATTAAGAAGAAAGATGGTCCAAATTTAGTGATTATAGATTACTTGAAGCTCAACCATATTACCAAGAAAGGTTATACCCAAACGGTGTATTAACGACACAGTGGATGACTTGGGCGGTGCCCAATACTTTTCTGCCATGGACTTAATATCTGCTATTAGAAGATTGATCTGCTAAATGAGGTTTAGGAGAAGTGCGCTATTATCACTACCCCAGGGTCTATACCAACCCACTTGGATGCCTCAAGGTTGTGCAATGCCCCAGCAACCTTTCAGCGGGCTATGGATAGCATATTGGGGGACTTAAAAATCTCCTGTATGTTAGTTTATTTGAACGATATTAATGTGATATCTAAAATTTTTATGGACTATCTACTGCACTTAGATTAAGTTTTCCGCCGTTTAGCACAAGCCAATTTAGTAATCAAGCCTCAAAGTGCACTTTCTTCCACGGACAACTAAAATATATAGGGTTCATCATTGACAAACAGCACTTAAGGAAAAGCCTGCTAAGATTTGAGGCTAATGAGAAAATGTTCTGTCCAAGCAACAAGCGGGATATCCATATATATTTGAAATTGAAGTCTTTTATCACTGTTCTTAAAAAAATAGCAAAATGGGTGAAGCCTTATATTCACCTTCTCAAGACCAGGAGGAACCATTTGACAGGAAGAAAGCCTGTCAATTCGCTTTTGATCTACTACAGCTTTGCTTAGCCTAGGCGCCGATACAAATGTAACCCAATTTAATAACCCCTTTTTCGTACAAGTAGATGCCTCCCTCACCACTATATGGGCGGTGTTATCCTAGCTTAATAATGAAGGGGAAGAACACCCTGTTGCATACTGTAGTTGGATATTGGATAGCCATTAACGTAATTATACCATTGCTGAGAAAGAGTGTCTATCTGTCATTTATACATGTAAACAATTTCTCATGTAAATAAGGAGTGCATTTCACCATGTTAACTGACCATACCTCGTTATGCTGGCTCCAGAATCTGAAAAGCCTAAAGGACGGTCAGACCACTGGTCCTTAAAGCTACAGCATATGATTTCGAGATTCTACATTGACCTGTGGTAAGGCATCAAAATGAAGATGGTTTGTCAAGGTTGCTGACAGTAGCATTATTGGCTGGTAGGGATGATGAGCTATTTTCCAAAATGATTAACCAGAAAAACACCAACTAGCTTAACAAGATTTAGTAGAAGTTGGAAAAATAATGAGAAAAGACCTTTTCTAGATGCAGATAAATTATAAAATGTTATTGATGGACAAAACTTTTTGTTCCCTAGGCCTACCAAGAAGATGGACTTTATTTCTCTGCGCACAAGGCCATAGTCCATGGTAAACTTAAAAAGACGTTTGAAAATTGTGGACCCATTACTATTGAGACTCCATGTTCTATGATATTTATGAGGCACTTAACTGTTGTCACAAATGTCAAGCGGAAGCCTCAAAAGCCACAACCTACTAGTTAGTAAATCATAATTTTGCCTGCCATAAGGTCTCCAAGATGTTGTAGGACCCTTGACTGATACTTTGGGTCAGTTTAAATACATTTTTGTGGCTATTAACCATTTAACCAAGTGGTGCAAGCTAAGGCAGTACAGGAATTAGGGGTCACAACTACTGATAAGTTTATACTTAAAAGAGTTTTATTTATTTGCATGAATGCCCCCAGTTTAAACAAATTGATAATAGACCAATTTTACATCCAAATGTTTCTGAAGCTCGACAATCTAATGGGCATCTGCGGGGTCTAACCACTCTAATCACTTGGAAACTAATGGTACCATCAAGAAGGTGAATGTTACATTAGTTGGTACCTTATGGTAGTTGGTCCCTTGCAAAGCGTCTAGTTGGAACCTCTTCTTGCTATCCGCTGTATTGCTTACAATATCACTTTATTAATTGTTCAAAGGACATTCCCCACTTTTGTTATTACATGGGAGACAGCCGCATTGCCTCCTCTTTTATATTCATCCATCGCAGAAGAACAAATGCGCCCAAGTAGATATCTGTAATAAGCTTACCCAGAAGTTAAGTCGATTAAAAAGCTCCGCTTAATTTAACGCTTTGGGGAAGGTCAAGGCTTGAGCCTGGAATAATGAGGACTGACAGTCCTTGCCTATTTTTGAGGTAGGAGAATTGTTTTAGTGCTACAACAACCATGGGTTTTGGAGAACCCACAAACTGGAGCACATGAGGAGAAGGCCTTTTGAGATCATAGAGAAGAGGACCACTGATACTACACCTTAGAACCTACTAAGGGACATCTAATTAATTGAGTAAATTCCAAGTTTTTAAGAGGCACTACCTGTACTTCAGGCCTCCAGCTGTTATTCCTCAATAACTGGTCAGACCCTTACTTATCTTTGTTACCTGATGTTTGGCCAAGTGGGGAAAAATTAAAAGATTGGTTGACCAGCCATCAGTTCAAGCGATAAGTGATTAATCTCTATATTTATCTATTACCTAAAAACGGGATTTTCTGGTATATGGAGCCTTGAAAGCATGGGCCTTGATTTCTTAAGGAGTGCCAAAGGTGTATTATTTTAACCTTGGTGCTTTTGGCCCAACACTGAGAAATTATAAACCTAGTGAACTAAAAACCATAACCCCCAATGCAACTTCTATCCCCTCAACCTAGTAATAGCTTAGGCTTTTGGCCTCAGCAAACTAGGTCTGCTTCCATTACCTATACACTTATCCATTATCTTATCCCGCAGTGGTGTAAAATATTGAGTAGGAGGAATTATATCTTAGTATGGCGTTCCACTGAAGCCGCCATTGCAATTGGTTGATTGCTACCACAATGGAAATTATCAAGCCTTTTGAAATGCTTTTTGATTAATATAATATGGATTATCAGCCCAGTAGTCTGTTATTTTTAGAGTGCTTCTTAGAAAAAATGAGAAAAACCAGAAGGAACGCAATAAGAAGTGAAAAATTTAGACTGAATTTCAAAAGAGGGATAGGATCTTTTTCCAACGTAGCTAGGGTGGAACCTCTAAAGTGATAGCTGATAATAAGGAGCTGAGCCTTTGGGAGTACTCAATATTGAATTGTGATTAAATTATATTTTTATAATAGAAACCCTCTTTCCAAATTTGTATTTTGTTTCAAGTACACTAAAGCAGCTGTCATCATATAGCACTTTATTCATTTGAGTTAATTCCTGTACCTTCAAAATATTACATCTAAGAACCAATTTCAACAGGCTACTCAACTTTCTCTTATGGAATGTGTACCAACGTTAAACTCTGAAGCTATCTCTCAAAAGATTATAGCTCGCTTTAGCTTCCTATGTTTCCTTGAAAGGTTCTTTGTATGTGCAATCAATATTTGTTGACATATTTAAAAATATGTGGGTAATTGATACTAGTATGAAGACTAGTATTCAGTTGAGCGTTTCACACCAAATATTTCTCCTGCTCAGAATTCTCCTTGAATAGGTACAATAATTTTTTTCAACCCACTGGTGAAGTTACTGAATAAACTCTCCATATAACAATGGAAATCCTCTTTCTTCAACTCCTCATCTGAAGCTTGCAGCCTCTATATAACAACAGAACTTAACTACTGGAAGTAGGTTCAGAGAATTTAAGGGAGCTTTTAATCTTAAGAAATTGACTCCTAATTCTAAATTAGATGTCCTTTATGGATTTATCAAGCAATTGCAATTAAGAATCCTTCTTTGTAAAACTTCTATACCTTCCTTATGGCAGAACTTAACTTAGTACTAGGTTCAGAGGTTCTCTCTCTTGACGCAGGAACTGTGTAGAACGCCAGATAATTAAATAAAAGAAACCTAATATATTAAAAAATATTTATCTTCTGAAAACATCTGCTTTATACATTAGTTTTTAAGGGAATATATAGGGGATTTGGCGCCCAACTTTACTGTTAGCGCCCCAGTTAATAACGGCAGCCATTATCAATAAATTCACCCTTCAGGGTTGTGCAAAACGTGGATCTTCAATATATGTTTAATCAGGTTCTCTCCTACTCAAAATGCGACCCTATTGGGCTGAATAAAGGAATGTATCCCAACGCCCTCAATCAACCCCAGAGATTACACCCTTAACTGATTAGCAACCTACTTAGGCAATGAAACTCTTACCCATAACCAGTAGGTCGGAATACCCAAAAGGTTAAATTTCCAGTTGCCATTAAGGCGTCATTGTTTGCCTGCAACTCCTATAATCTCTTAGTCAATTGGCAACAAAAACTGATTAAATTTTACAAGCAATTACTTTATCAATATGAAAATCAACAAAATAATTGCTTGTTCATTGTCAGGGACAATCCCCAAAAAACATTATCAATATGGCATATCAAAACCCAGCGAATTAATAAAAATATTTGTTCAAGTTAATTCGCTAAACAATAGTTAACTTATAAAGATAATAAATCCCACATCCCCTAAAGGGCTTCATCCCCTAGCTGATAAGCAGATGTAATATTTGCATCATGTGGGATAATATGGCTATATTTAAAAGTCTCAAAACCTTCATACCCCATTTTCTGACAGCCATAATCAATAAATTTAACAAGTATAGCTTTAAGCTGTATATATAAAGTTCAGATTTCAATTCATCATTTTCTCTGTTTAATTACTTAACTTGCTGGCCTTGTGTTTAGCATAACTTTTAGATTTTGTTGGTTGAATTGAGATGTAAACCCTTTGAGTAAACCATCAAGTTGCTAAAGCACCTCATTTAGTATACCTGTATTCTTCACAATATAGCATTAATATGTGATAAATAAGTTATCTTGCCACTTTTATTATAAGAGCTATGTGCTTTTCATGCTTTCCAATCTAACATTACTAAAGTTAGACTTACTATTATCACAAGGTGGATGCCGTTTTAGACTCCATTTGAGTGCTTAAAAAGTTTACATTGTAAACCTAGTTTAGACTCTTGTCACTTTTAGTCATAATATCCATATTTATGCAGTGATAGTTAATTTTGTTTTAATTCTTATGAAATTGGCACAGATGTATTATACGTAGTCAGCCCAAATAAGTGTAATACAGCGCTTTTGAGAGGCTTGCCAATGTCCTATTTAAGGGATGTCAATATATTTACAGATAATTCCCCTGTTTATCTTATACATCTTTTTTGGCGTATCTCATATTAGGCTGAGTTTTATGGTAATTGGATATTGACTTAGTACCGTTATTGCATACAAAATATATCTCAAAAATAAAAGCATTATTGCTTACAGTCAGGCCAATTTGAATTATTCTAATCCAGAAATTAAGCTTATCAGGATTAGAAAAGCTTGTACTAACATTGCCATGACCTTTAGAGAATTAGCATGGTATTGATTAAATCAGCTTTAATTGATGAGTATGTGTGGAATATGTCCTTAGAGTTATAAATAATGACTCCTAGCCAGTAAAGAAGAACATACTGAGCATATATTAAACTTTGGATTATAAGCTTTCAAAATAAAATTAATTTAAACCCATATTGGAAGTGCCTTTTAAGTTAAAAGCTTTCCAAAGAATAGTTATGTAGCTTGTGTTTGACTGCTTGATAATGAAGTCAAAAATATAAAGGGAGAATACTAATAGAAGACAGAAAGTCAAATATATTGAATAGTTACCTTGTAAGATTCAGAATAGTTAGTATACTATAAGACATTTTGCTATAAATTAAGATTTATTGTCCATTTTATATTTCCAAACAAACTTCAGAAATTTGTACTAGGCTATCCTTGATCTTCCTCGTTAAGTCTTTAGTTCTGAATCATAAACTAATTTTGACATAACTTCTGCAGAGAGTTGAGCTCTCCATATGAATTGATATAGGAGCTAACTGCTCCATACATATCCATTTTGATCTTTATGAGACTTTGCAGCTGGTTTAACTCTTGCACCAATTTTCGACTTAGTGATTATGATCTAAGATAAAAATTTTATTTGCCCATGATAGATGTTCATTGCCTTTCTGAGTCATCTTATAAATCATTATTGTGTTGGTGAGCTTCTTGATCTGCTAATTCAGCAATCATGTAATGATTCACTACAGCCCAAAAATAATCCCCAATTTGAGTGCTTTACAGGTTGGTTTCAGTAGCCCATTAAGATATTAACCCTCTATTGCCATTATTTTGCCAACTAAAAAACCAGGTAGGCATTTCCCTAGTCAGCAAGCCCTTTCACTTTAGACGAAATTCACTTGTTTGGCATTTATTATATTTTGTAAATCCTTGTGCGTTCAAAAAAATTTTCCAACTGCCCCATTAAAAATGTATTGTCCCATCTTTGCGCCTATGTAAATGCATCCATACTTCTTATGCATTATATAGTGAACTAAATCTAATTATGTTTGGTAAATTAGGGCGTGTAAATATCTGAGAGTCATTTCATTTACCTTCTCATGAGAAGCAAACTTCTTGATTATGGTGAGATAGTCACATTATGAGACATCCTGTAATCATTATAGAGGAGATCATAAAACTTATATCTTTAAAACATACTCAGTTAGGCTTCATTTTTATCGAAGGTGTTAAGGCAGTATCCATGCATTAATCACTTAGGAACTTACTCTATTATTGATATTTAAGAAATTAGAGACACAAGCTAACACTTTAGACTAAAAAGGGCTAATAGGGTAGCTCCATGGAAGGAGTTCAATCTACCCATTATTAAACTACTAATGTGAAAGTAATATTGGTAATTTTACTTAAGCTTGGTTTATTTGAGTATTTGTCATTAAAGCTAATAACAAAACAGCATGCTTCTTGATCTGTTTAATTAGGTTCTTGTAAAGTGTTCACTTAAAAGTGCCCTTGTAGGGAACCACAATGTTAAAATTGGCACATGAGTATCAGATCTTGGTATTTACAGGCTTTTGTGCACTAAAATAGGTACCACTGTATGATGACAGACTACCTTCGTAAAAACAAAAAGACTATGTAATCATAAAGTTCTTTTATAGTACAAAATACTTAGTTTACTATATGCTTGATAGTACTACCTGTGTTTAGAATTCAAAAAGTTGTCATGGTATTCTTATTTTCTTTGTTAAAGAATAGTGAAATGTTTATATTTATAACAACAGAGTATTGAAGCCTATAAAACTTCTACTT